>OX451739.1:865831792-866023017 GCA_948472305.1 Vicia faba | reverse complement strand
GGCTGGACCAGAAGTTCAGAAGCATCATATTCTCTTAATACTTAGAAATTTTTCTAAATGTTTAGAAATTTAATTTTTTCAAAGTAATTTCAGACTTCTGATTTTTGATGAACCGATTTCATTTCTTGATGAAATATAATTGGCGAAACTTGATTTTTGATCTAAAAGTCAAAGTTTGACTTTTCAGTCTGCTTTTGACCATTTTGACCTTGTGAATGATTTTCTTGAAAAATTGTAATTCAAGACTTGAAACTTGATAGAAGCAAACCTGAGGGTCCAGGATGATCCTTTGAGAAACGAGAGAGCAAATTTTAGGGTACAACAACTGCCCATATTCAATCTTCTTAAACCTGAAGAGTTAGATTGGAGAATCTGCCATTCGTGACTTGAGGGTAAAAGATGATTGAACACTAGAGTGCCCAGAAATTTGCACTTGATGATATTGTGGTTGAGGTGTAAGGAATAGGCTTAAAGATGCGATTTGGAGAAATGATGGAGAGTTGTCAGAGATGGGCTTATAGATGCCATCCAAAGGTGATTGTTGACAGAAATTAGACTAAGTCTGAACTTGATTTCAAATGGAAAAGGATCAGAATAAATCTTTGGAGTGATTTATCTGAAACTAGCAAAAGTCTTGTATGTTGTTTAACTGGGAAGAATCAGAGTAAATCTTAGAGAGATTTATCTGAACCAGAAGTGTTCATTTGGAAAGTATCAGGATAAACCGTTGCAAGGTTTAAACTGAACCAAAAGAGGTCTTGAATATTCTTTAACTGGAGAGAATCAGAGTAAATCTTTGAGCGACTTATCTAAATTAGAGAAAGTATCTACTAAGAAAGAATCATAATAATCGTTGAGAGATTTATCTGAACCAGAGAAGATGTCTGCGGGAAAGAATCATAATAAATCATTGAGAGATTTAAACTGAACCGGCAGGGATCTAGAGAGGAATCAGAATAAATTGTTGAGAGATTTATCTGAACCTGAGAAAAATGTCTGCGGGAAAGAATCAGAATAAACCGTTGAGAGATTCAAACTGAACCGACAAGAATCTGGAGAAGAATTAGAATAAATCATTGAGAGATTTATCTGAACCAGAGAAAAACGTATGCAGGAAAGAATCAGAATAAACCATTGAGAGATTTAAAACTGAACCGACAGAGATCTGAAGGAGAATCAAAATAAATCATTGAGAGATTTATCAGAACCAAAGAAAAACATCTATGGGAAAGAATCAGAATAAATCGTTGAGAGATTCAAACTGAACTGGCAAGAATCTAGAGAAGAATCAGAACAAATCATTGAGAGATTTATCTGAACCAGAGAAAAACGTCTGCGGGAAAGAATCAGAATAAACCGTTGAGAGATTTAAAACTGAACAGGCAGAGATCTGGAGGAGAATCAGAATAAATCATTGAGAGATTTATCTGAACCAGAGAAGAGGTCTGCAGGAATGAATTAGAATAAAACCGTTGAGAGATTCAAACTGAACCGGCAAGGGTCTGAAAGAAATATCTGTTATGTAGATGGTTGACCAGTCCTTTCTTGGGAATTGACTTGTCAAAAAATTGACGATAATTTTCTGTTGATTGATCTTTCCTGCAAAGATGAAAGGTTAGTTGCATGCAATGTTATGATGTATGTGTTAGACGGTGTGGCAAGATATCGAGAGGGGGGGGGGGGGTGAATAGATCACCTCTTACTTTTTCAAGGATTTAAAATTATTTTATTAAAGCATGTTGAAAGCAGCGGAAAATTAATGTCCTGAATCAATTTCGTCTACTTTGAACCGACTACTAGAAAACTTGACATGTGAAAAACTTGTTGGATTTTATTAGATGAAATAGATGAATATACAACTCATATTTCTTAACGTTTTAATGCACTTATCATTAAAGCAATATTTCCAATGAATTAAGAAATTTGTTAGGAATTTTGTCAAACACTTGGCATATGCTTGTTTAATGATTTAATAGTGGTGGTTTGATGAAAGTGTTTGAACCACTATTTTTATCATTAGACAGAAAAACTTAGCAAGCCAATTGAATTACAAAATTGTGGAATATGTAAAAAGATAAATATAAAGAAAGAAAGAACGATACACATGCAGTTTGGTAAGGAAGTTCCCCACTATCGTCTTCGCGTGTGGGTACGTCTCCCTCTCAATTTCACAATTGAAACTGAGAACTTTTATAACAGTTTGCTGAATGTTTGATAACAAGGTTACACTACACAGACATATAGAAATCTCTATGATCTTCTTCTTCTTGTAATAACTGCGATCGGTGGAAATAGAACTGACTGTTTTTAAGCTGGTTCGCGAAATGTCGCGGTAAGCAAGAGTCGCCACCGTCTTTTATGTTCTCCAACAAGGAAAGGACAAAAGCACAACAAAATTCCTTTTCGAGATGTTTCTTGGTTCGGGAGGTAGATTATAGAAAGGGAAGGTGTTAGCACCCTTTCTATCCGTGGTTATCCACGGGCTCTTAGGTACTTGCTCACTAAGTTTTCAAAAATTGTTTGCTTTTCAAGTGTTTGTGGGTTTGAAAAAGTTTAGTTTGAAAAAACTTCTAGGTAACTCTTGTATCAGTCCTCAAGAGTGTATGAAGTATTTGTTTGAAAACTTTTTTGAAAGTGTAGGTGCGAAAAGATGTTTTTTGTTTTTTTTGAAAGAGCAAGTACCCAGGAGAAATCTACCTACTCTAAGGAATTAGGTTGTGTAAATGTCCTTTAGACAGTACTATCCCACTATTGAGAAGTAGGTAGCACCTTCGTTGGAGTTATTCGGGTCAATTCGATTATAGGGACATGTGTGGTCACCAAAGCAATGGTAGGACGCCTTAGCGGTAACCCTAGTGTCCTAGATCCTTTTTTATCGAGGCAACCGTTTCGAGGCAACTGGATCTTTAGACAGGAGGGCGACCTCTAAAACACCCTATACTTGACGACCACGTCGAGGCAACCGAGTGAGGCGTACCCTAGGAGTGGCATGTGCGTGTGTGTCAAATTCAGTTAAGATTATCTTGTATATGTTATTGGTGAGCTACGAGTTGGTTTTATTTTTCAAGCAAGTCTTGCATGCATAATTAACAGTTAATAGTTTGCAGGAAATAAAGTGCGGAAAGGTAAATCTACGCTATTACAAGGCGCAGGTTTATACATCGCCAAAAACAAAACCCGTTTGGAAAATAAATGCGAGAAAAGTAAATAAAGCGATAAAAGCCCTAATTAACTATTACATACTCGGAAACAGTTACATCAATATGATCAAAAATAATAACGCGCGAATAAAAATTAAATCCGGAAAGTCTTAGGGTTTTGACCCTTTTTGAGAAAAGAAAGAAATTTGGTCCTTTTTTTGCAATTAAATTAAATATTAGACCTAATTTACTAATTAATTAATTAATTAAAAGAAAAAATGTTTTTCATGTTTTATGTTTTTTAATAAAGATAAAATAACAAGAAAATATGATTGAAAATTGTCAAACCCTAATTCTACATGATTTTTATTTATTGTAAAAAAGATTAAAGTTAACCTAATTAACTAAATTAATTATATTTAAAGTTTATTTACAAAAAATAATATGAAATTAATAAATAATATAATAATATTAGTTTTCTGATTTTATGAAAATAATAGTTTGTGAGTTAATTAAATAATAATAATAACTATAATTAAGAAAATAATTAAATATAATTTGAAATAGAAAAGAAAAAAAGAATAAAGAACCAGGGGTGCTGGGCCAGCTTTAGGGGTGAAGAAGCAATTTCCGGGCCCATTAAGCTTTCAGCCACGTTTGACTTTCTGAATGGTCTACGTGCATGTTGACTGAGGAACATGGTGGTCATCCATCCCTGGCCTTTGGATCACTGCTTGAAGCCACATGGCAGGCTGGGACATGAGGTACATGGTGGAATGTTTTTGATGGCCTGCACGTGAACACATTAAGCAAAATAACATGGAATGTTGGGTGGACCTGGGAATCGAACCCAGGTCCCAAGACACTTTGCACGCTTCCTTCAACCACTCAACCACTTGTTCGCTTCTGTTAATATAATAGCAATTAATTATAATATATAACAATCAACGCATGTACTGGAAAACAAAATACGCGTGCCACTTTGTTTGAATGAACCAACCATGCATCACCACGTCATTGTCTTCCTCCTGCGTTCCTGCAAAACAACAAATGGATAGCGGGGGTTTTTAACCCCCACAATATGAAACGACCAAAAATAGCGAATAGAGTTATGCTCTATATAAACAGGGCGCGATAGTTGGGTTCAATTCGTCTGGTTGCAACGATTACAACCATAGGCATTAGAGGGTTCAATTTTACTGGATGTGGAAAGCCCCAATTTTGAAACTGAAGAACCCTAAAATCCTTCAATGGCAACCTGCGATTCTGTACATCATAATTCAATTAACCAATGCCATTAGCTTTGTAAAGATTCAAGCAATGCAAAACGATGATTAGAACATGTTAATGATGCATAAAATGTGAGTTTCGATTCCGAAAAAGCTAAGAAAACCGTGAGTCTGTGAATGGTAATTTCTTGAGCTATGAAGCTCGGTTCTGATTGCAACATGTTCTGGAAACTCCCAGCAATGTATTTGGATCCACAAAAGTCCTTAGTTTGCCCTAGAACACTGAAAACAGTTTTGAGTTTTCTTGATTTTTTTTCAATATGGTATATGGCTTTTTTGCAGAATTCTCACGTGAACAGCATTAGGGTTGGCTTGCTTGCATATATGGGAATAGAATTAGGTTAAGTTTTGGCCCAAAGATCCATTGAATTCATGTTTTCAATATTTGATTTTCAATCAAATATTATTCAATCTTTTTGATTGAGAAAACTTGCCAAAATTGGATATTCTTGTCTCTTTGATTGGCACACGAAATCTCCAGCTCATATTGGTCACATTTGCTTCATGAAAAGATTTGAAAACCATATCTTCATATTTTCCTACATTTTAAATCAATTAAATGAATTAATATTAATAAAAATTCAATTAATTAATTAAAAATAAGAAAATAAATCAATTTAATCTCAATGGGTCGTGCATAGGCTTTGGATAAAGTTTCAAGAAGGAATTTGAGGCCCATTAGCAAAAATGATGTGTTTTGAGCAAACTTGACTTTTGCAAATTCACAAAAATTTCCCAACTTATCCAATGCATATCTTGCTCAAATTTGATCATATGAACATGTTCTTGGACATTTTGGAAAGGTCTTGAAGTCCTCTAACCAATGCCTTTGGTCCCATGTCATTTTGATTTACCAATCTCAAGTTATGGTCTTTGACTTAAAATGCCTTTTTGTTGTACTTTTGAAATTGACCTATAATGTAGAAATTGATAAATTTTTGTGAGAGCATTTCTTGGACTTGGAATGTGAAGATGAGTTGTAGGAAATGTCATCCCCTTCAAAATGAGCATTGGATGGGATTTTTCTGATGAACCATGAAAAAGTTATGCCTTGGTCAAATTACAGTTGACTTTTCTACTGTCCAAAAATAGTAACTTTTGCATCTTTGATGATTTTTGAGCCATGCTTGTGGAATCATGATCAAGACTTGATCAAATGATGATTGTGGACTCAAAATAAGATGTTGACCAAAATTTTTGACTTTTGACTACAAAATGACCATTTTACCCCTGCAGTTGACTGTAGTTCACATAGGGCTTTTGACTGTACAAACTGGCATTGTGAGACTTGAGACTTGACATGTAGATGCTTGGCAATGTATATAGGCCTATGGGACTTGATTGGGCCATTGAAAATCTCAAACTCTTTGCAAGAACCAAAACCCTAATTTTGACTGGCTTAGGAGATGTTAGGATTGTGCAACCCTTGAGAAGTCTTGAACCATTTGAAGATGATTCTTGACAAACTTGGAAGAATATGGGAGGGCAAATTTTGGGGTACAACAATTTCCCCTGTTCAATCTTCTTAAACCTGAGGTTGTAGATTGGCTTGTGTGCCTTTCGTGATCCAAAGGTGAAAGATGATTTAACACTAAAGTGCCCAGAAATTTGCACTCACATAGCGTAGTATCAAAAATGTGATGTCGGGAATGGGCTTACAGATGCCATTTGGAAATACGATGGGTAGGAGGATGGGCTTATAGATTCCATCTGGATACGTGACAGAAACTTGTCGGGAATGGGCTTATAGATGCCATTTGGAGGTGTCAATCGCGTAAGAGATTCCTTAGCGAGAACTTGCGTACCTGAGAAAGAAAGATAATTTCCTGGCTTGCTACAGGTGTTGATCTTCAATCTCTTCGTGTAGATATGCCCTGGCTGGATACAGGTATCGAATCTACAATCAATTACTCACAGATATGCCTTGGCTAGATACAGGTATCGAATCTGGAATTTATCGTCTACAGATATGCCCTGGCTGGATATAGGTATCGAGTCTGGAATTAGTTGTCCACAGATATGCCCTGGCTAGATACAAGTATGGAATCCGGAACTGGTCATCTACAGATATGCCCTAGCTAGATACAGGTGTTGAATCTCTAAACTCTTCATGCAGATATGCCCTGGCTGGATACAGGTATCGAATCTACAATCAATCGCTCACAGATATGCCCTGGCTAGATGCATGAATCGAATCTGGAATTTGGTCGTCTACAGATATGCCCTGGCTGGATATAGGTATCGAATCTGGAACTGGTCGTCTACATATATGCCCTGGCTAGATACATGTGTCGAATCTCTAAACTCTTCATGCAGATATGCCCTGGCTAGATACAGGTATCGAATCCATAATCAATCGCCCACAGATATGCCCTGGCTAGATACAGGTATCGAATCTGGAACTTATCGTCTATATATATGCCCTGGCTGGATACAGGTAACGAATCTGGAATTAGTCGTCTACAGATGTGCCCTGGCTGGATACAGGTATCGAATCTCTAAACTCTTCATGCAGATATGCCCTGGCTAGATACAGGTATCAAATCCACAATCAATCATTCACAGATATGCCCTGGCTAGATACATGTATCGAATCTGGAATTAGTCGTCTACAGATATGCCCTGGCTGGATACAGGTATCGAATCTCTAAACTCTTCATGCAGATATGCCCTGGCTAGATACTGGTATCGAATCTACAATCAATCACTCACAGATATGCCCTGGCTGGATACAGGTATCGAATCTGGAATTAGTCGTCTACAGATGTGCCCTGGCTAGATACAGGTATCGAATCTCTAAACTCTTCATGTAGATATGCCCTAGCTAGATACAGGTATCGAATCTACAATCAATCACTCACAGATATGCCCTGGCTGGATACAGGTATTGAATCTGGAATTAGTCGTCTACAGATGTGCCCTGGCTGGATACAGGTATCGAATCTATAAACTCTTCATGCAGATATGCTCTGGCTAGATATAGGTATCGAATCCATAATCAATCACTCACAGATATGCCCTAGATGGATACAGGTATCGAATCTGGAATTAGTGACAGTTGATAGTAATCATCTTTTGATTGACCTTTTCCTGAAAAGGCTAAACATTAGTTGCATGCAATGTCATGATGTATGGAATGCATGATGTCATGATGTTCTCAAGAATAAATGAGATTGTGTCGTATGCACTTTATCATGTATATGAATAGGATGTATGAAATGTGAAATGTTCATGAATGTATTTTCGGCTAGGAAAATAAATCCTTGACGAATGTCGGGAAGTTCGTTGAATCCTGGGCTGACGTTGAAGAGTATAGTTCTTCGTTTCCGCTGGGGGATGATGATTGTAAGGATAAACCGGTAGGAGAAGATGACTCTGTTGGGGGATAAACTTGGCGAAGAGATAACTCTGCGGGGATTTACTCTGTGGGAAGAGATACTTCGCTGAGGTTTTGTTGATAACTCCGCTGGGGATTCCGTTGATAAGCTCTGTTGGAAGATTTGATGAACTCTGTTGGGGGATAGGAAGAACTTTGCCGAGGACGATCTTTATGTGGTAATTAGCTGAGGATAACTCAGTTATAGGTTCTGGTGGGGAATAACCTCTAAACATGGTCGGGGAGAGATGCGTTTGTACTCTGCAGGTGATAAGCTTCCAGAATCTACTGGGGGTAAGCTTCCAGAATCTACTGGGGAGGATGATTCAACTCTCCTGGGGAAACTTTTGGACTGTACTGGGGAAGTGTCTCCACTGGGGTGTCTGGTATTCCGCCGGGGAACAATCTTATATTTCCGTCGAGGAAATTTGAGACTACCGGGGATGCTTGCTTAGGAACATCTGTATTCTCCGTTGGGGAATGTTGAGATCTTCTGGGGATACCCAACTTTCTTAAGGCGGACAGTAGACTAACTCTGCTTGGGGATAGCGTTGCTGACTTGCTAGGGATGCTGTGCCTTTTCGGGGCTGATGGGAGACCAACTCTGCTTGGGAGAGTATTGCTGATTCTGGTCTTACCCTGCGGGGAGTGGAGGTATCTTGGTTACATTCTTCAGCCGAACTTACCTTGGTACCTCGGCAGACAGAGTAACTAGATCGCTTAGACAACTCTTTATTGCCCCTGTTTCTGATGCCACCTGTAATTAGTCCTTTGTTTCGTATGCAAGTATTTATGAGTTAGCAATTAATGTCACATGCATATATCAAAAAATGAACATTGGACGTTCTTTGCAAAACAAAACAGATAAAGGAAAAACAATTGGCACTTTGTCTGAAAAAGTGAGCTTGTATTGATTTTGAAATTTGCCTATAAATAGGCGTTTGTGTACAAGAGGCTGACGTCCTAGTAAGACGTCCTAGTAAGAGAACGTCGCCGAACAAAATGGAATTTATACAATTTTGTGAAAAGAAAAACAAAACAGCTATGTGAAAAATCCCACTGGGTTCCAACTCTGCTATCGCCTTTATGTCTTCAAGCGTCTCATCACTTTGCTGCTTAGTTGGAGATGAAGCTGATTGATCAATGTCGTCTGAACCTGATAGTTGATGCCAAAGTCTGGATGCAAGGTGATCCAATGAGACATAGTATTACGCTTTAATCCCTAACTTTTGCCTGGACCGCCCTTTCGGATTTTCAGCCCACCGGGATACCCATTTTTGCCCAAGCCGCCTTTTCAGGTTTTCGACTTGCCGGGTGTACATATTTTTTTTATTTCATCCCTTATTTTTGCCCGAACCCTTTTGGTTCGTTGGGAAGCCCTTATTTTTGCCTAGGTGTGTCAACCTAGCGGGTCTTTAATTCATGCGTAGTATCTTTTTACTATGTCTGCATTGGCGGGGTGAGGAAGGTCGTCACCATCCATGGTGGTTAGAATCATAGCTCCTCCTGAGAAGATATGTTTAACCACAAATGGCCCTTCGTACGTAGGGGTCCATTTGCCCCTGGGATCACTTTGAGGAAGAATGATGCGCTTGATTACCAGGTCTCTGACTTGATACTCTTGTCGTCTGACTTTCTTGTTAAATGCCTTGATCATCCATTTTTGGTACGTCTGACCATGACAAATAGCAGTGAGTCTCTTTTCGTCAATTAGGTTTAATTGATCAAGCCAAGTCTAGATCCAGTCATCTTCGCTCAAGCCTGCATCCTTCATTATCCAGAGAGAGGGTATCTGGACTTCAATAGGCAAGACTGCCTCCATGCCATAGACCAAGGAAAAGGGTGTTGCCCCTGTTGACGTCCGTGCTGAGGTACGGTACCCATGAAGAGAAAATGGTAACATCTCGTGCCAATCTTTGTACGTCACCGTCATCTTCTGCACAATCTTCTTGATGTTCTTATTAGCTGTTTCTACATCCCCATTCATCTTCGGCCAGTAAGGAGAAGAGTTGTGGTGCTGTATCTTGAATTGCTCGCAGAGCTCAGTGATCATCTTGTTGTTAAGATTGGTACCATTATCCGTAATGATCCTCTCAGGTATACCGTATCGACAGATCAGGTTATGCCGAATGAACCGTGCCACGACGTTCTTGGTTACGGTAGCATAGGAAGCTGCTTCAACCCACTTTGTGAAGTAATTAATCGCTACCAGGATGAAGCGATGCCCGTTGGATGTCGTAGGTCTGACCTCGCCGATCATATCAATGCCCCATATTGCAAAAGGCCAAGGTGCTGTCAAGACGTTCAGAGGAACTGGAGGAACGTGCACCTTATCAGCATAGATCTGGCATTTGTGACACGTCCGAGAATGTTGGTAACAGTCAGCTTCCATTGTGGACCAGAAATATCCTGCCCGAAGGATTTTCTTTGCCATGGTATGTCCACTGGGATGTGTTCCGAAAGTACCCTCATGCAGCTCTGCCATGATTCTTTCTGCTTCTGTCTTATCCACACAATGCAGTAAGGTTGAATCATGGTTTCGCTTGTACAGAATGTCGTTGCTGAGGAAGAACTTTGCCGCGAACCTTCTCAGAAACTTTTTATCGTTAACAGATGCACCCTCGGGGTATTCTTGAGTTTCCAAGTACCTCTTTACTTCATGATACCAAGGCTTTTCTGTTACCTCTTCGGTCTCAAGATCACAGCAATGTGCAGGTTCGTCCAACTTCTAGATAATGATTTGGGGAGCCTCGTTGTCCCACTTGACTTTGAACATGGAAGACATCATAGCTAACGCGTCCGCCAACTGATTCTCCTCTCTTGGGAAGTGTTCAAAAGTTATTTCTTCGAAGTGGGGGATCAATGTTAATACATACTCCTTGTAAGGAATAAGATTTGGGTGTTTCGTATCCCACTCGCCTTTGATCTGGCTGATCATGAGAGCGGAATCTCCGAAGACACTAAGAAACTTGATCCTTAGGTCAATTGCAGCTTGAAGACCCATGATACATGCTTCATACTCTGCCATGTTGTTGGTGTAGTTGAAACATAGCCAGGCGATAAGTGGAGTATGAGTGCCTTTTGGAGATATGATTACAGTGCCGATACCATTACCCAAAGCGTTTGAGGCTCCGTCAAAATGCATAGACCATCGGGATCCTTCCTCAGGTCCTTCATCCGGTCCAGGTACTTCACAATCAGTTATTACCATGATATCCTCGTCTGGAAATTCAAAGTTCATAGGTTGGTAGTCGTCCACTGCTTGGTGTGCCAAATGGTCTGCCAATACACTTCCCTTGATTGCTTTTTGAGTCGTGTACTGGATGTCATATTCCGTCAAGATCATCTGCCATCTTGCTATTCTTCCGGACAAGGCAGGCTTTTCGAAGATGTACTTTATTGGATCCATTTTTGAAATAAACAATGTCTCAGCCGGCGAGCAGCCCATACCAAATCGCAACAAGTTTTCTCGAGCAGTGAGTATCGGGTCTCACAGTCGGTAAATTTTTTGCTAAGGTAATAAATAACGTGCTCTTTTCGGCCAGACTCGTCATGCTGCCCCAGCACACACCCCATTGAGCTGTCAAGTACCATCAAGTATAAGATTAGAGGTCTCCCTTCAACCGGTGGCATAAGAATGGGTGGCTCTTGGAGATACTCTTTGATTCTTTCAAAAGCAGCCTGACATTCATCGTTCCAACGTACTACTTAATCTTTCTTCAGCAGCTTGAAGATTGGTTCACAGGTAACAGTTAGGTGTGAGATGAATCAGGCAATGTAGTTCAGCCATCCTAGAAAGCCTCTGACTTCTTTCTCTGTCTTGAGAACTGGCATCTCTTGTATGGCTTTCACCTTGGCAGAGTCCACTTGAATACCTTTGTCGCTCACAACGAAGCCTAGCAATTTTCCAGATCTCACCCCGAAGGTGCACTTGTTCGGGTTCAACCTCAGCTTATACAACTTCAGACGGTCAAATAGCTTCTGTAGATGGTCAAGGTGTTCCTCCTCAGTTTGGGACCTTGCAATCATGTCGTCGATGTATACCTCTATCTCATGATGGATCATGTCATGAAACAAAGCAACCATGGCACGTTGGTAGGTTGCCCCAGCATTTTTCAACCCAAAAGGCATGACCTTGTAGCAAAAGGTGCCCCACTGAGTAAAAAAAGTGGTCTTCTCCATATCTTCAGGAGCCATCTTGATTTGGTTATATCCGGAGAAACCGTCCATGAAGGAGAACACCTTGTGTTGAGCAGTATTGTCAACCAGAACGTTGATGTGAGGCAGAGGGAAGTCATCTTTAGGGTTGGCCCTGTTCAAATCCCTGTAATCAACACACATTCGGACCTTACCATCTTTCTTCGGCACTGGAACCACGTTGGCAACCCACTGAGGGTAAGAAGTCACTGCTAGAAACCCGGCATCAAATTGTCTCATAACCTCAGCTTTGATTTTCTCGGACATCTTTGGACGCATACGGCGGACCTTTTGTTTTACCGGGGGGCATTCTTCCTTGGTAGGCAGGTGATGAACCAAGATGTCAGTATCCAACCCATGCATGTCTTCGTAGGACCAGGAAAAGATTTCCACATAGTCATGCAACATCTGAATCAACCGCTGTTTCACACTGGGCTCCAGATTGGCACCAATCTTGACCTCCTTTCTATCTATCTCAGTACCCAGATTTACCGTTTCCACTGGCTCTTCATGTGGCTGAATGACCCTCTCTTCCTGGAGCAGCAGTCTTGCAAGCTCACCAGGCACTTCGCAATCATCTTCACCTTCGTCTTCAGCTAAGTTGATCGGATTTTCGAAGTCATAACTGGTAGTAGCAGAGTCGTTACCAGTGAGATCCAGAGTGGATTGGAACCTGTATAGGTGAGTGTGTGTAAATATAGTTGTTTTGCAATATATAAGAAAGAAAGGGAGCACAAGATTTGAAATGCGAAAAACGTCCAATGCTTTTATTAATGATATATGAAAATGACAAGTAATAAGCCCTCACAAATGAAGCCACGGTGCCCCGGGTAAGACACCGGGCCATAAAGTTTCAAATTATTGTTTGTTACAAATTCAAAACAAAGGAGTTCATTACTGAGTGACAAAAGTAATAGGTACGAAGTCTTTCGCAGTCCAGTTGTTCAGTCCACCGTTGGTCGTTGGGTAGATCCAGCTGTCGAATTCAGATTCCTCCACGTCGTCTTCAATAGCATTCACTCCCGAGTTGGTGATGAACACAGGAAGTCTTCCAACCCTTGCTTTACGAACAACCCTCTGAGCTTCTGCAGTGAAACCCAAGCCAAATTTGTCAGTCTTCGGAGTGAAATCAGGAAGTCGGCCCCAATTTGCACACTCACCCTTCTCAATCACAGCTCGAGCATCCTTTAAGGAAGCCATCTTCAACGGAGAATCTTCTTCAGTCAGTCTCTGCTGACGCTAGTGTCTGAGGCACCTCTTCAAAGTGTTGAAAGGGGGTCTCAATGAATTCCCCATCCATCTCTATGTACCAGAACGAGTTAAGGTGGCTGACCATATACTCTTCCTCCCCCTGAACTGTCACAATTTTCCCTCTGACCGGGTACTTCAGCTTCTGATGTAGTGTGGAGGTCACAGCCCCAGCCTTTTGGATCCATGGACGACCCAGCAAACAAGAATAGGATGGTCGGATGTCCATCACATAGAATGTTGAATCAAAGACCTGCGAACCAACCCTGATTGGAATATCAACTTCACCATGTACCATACTTTTTGACCCGTCAAAGGCCCGGACAACAATGTTACTAGGCTTGAGCTCTAAACCCTCACAATCCAATATGTCTAGGGCTTTCTTGGGTAATACGTTTAATGAGGAACCAGTGTCAACCAGCACATGGGCAAGAGTAGTGCCCCTGCATTCAATGGAGACATGCAGGGCATCGTTATGGTTCTTTCCTTTGGCAGTCAGATCGGCGTCAGAGAAACCCAAACCATTATTAGCAGTCAAGTTGGCCACACAATCGGTAAATTGATCGGCAAACGTTTCTTGTGGCACATAGGCCGTCTTCAGGAAGGAAATCAGGGCCTTGGCATGGGCCTCTAAACACAACAACAGTGATAGCATAGAAATTTTAGAGGGGGTGTGCCCCAGCTACTCAACTACATTGAAATCACTCTTCTTGATAATTTTAAGAATCTCTTCCATCTCTTGCTTGGAAGCTTCAACATTGACGGTCTTCGGTGCCTCCGTCTGGGCAGGCACATCAGTAGCAATCCTTTGCCCCGAGCGTCAGATGACTCGGCAGCAGGGGTAGAAATAGGAACTTGATCAGGCAGAGGAGCAGGCACACTTGCAGGTGTGATAACAATAGGTCTCTGAATAGCTGGTGGCACAATATCTGGTGAGAACAGTCTACCACTACGGGTGACCTTAGCAGGCCCGGTAATGTTACTGACGCCGGTACTTGTATCGAACTCTTGTTTAACTCCAAGCACATAAACATCTGCCCCATAGTGCCACAGGACAACTTTGTCAGACATATAGGGGAGGGGCCCCGGAACAGTGATGATGATAGGAGCAATCTTCTGAGTAGACATAATTTTGACAGGCTTCTTTGAAGGAGCCTTAGGAGGGTTGTTGAAAATAGTAACAACGGACACTTCTTCAGTAGGGACAGCATGAACAACAATCTTCTCGAACAAGATCTCTTTGTTATCCATCAGGTATTGGACGCCTGACCTCAACAAAGGACAACCAGCAGGTGAAACAACACATAGATGACAACCTTTACTACATCCCGGAAATAAACCGGCTAGCAACAGGTTCCTCTTGACAGTCAACAACGGAGTAACAATATCTTCCACAGAGGCTACATACAAGTCTTCTTCCACAACATTCACTCCATGCTTGGGCATGGGAGCAGTCACAACATTGGGCTTTTCGGGCGCCTCGAACTGTATTTCTTTAGCATCAATAAGGTCCTGAACCTTATTCCTCAGAGCCCAACAATCATCCGTAGTATGGCCCGGGCTGTCAGAGTGATAAGCGCAGCGGGCATTGGGATTATACTTTGGAGAGGTTGTGTTCACTACCTTCGGAGCTTCTTTGATGGTTACCAGATTGGTTGACAATAGTTGCGGCAATATCTAAGACAGGGTCATACTGAGTCGAGTGTACTCCCTTCTGGGTCTCTCACCCCTTAGTTGGTTATATTGCCGAGGAGCAGCAGCAGGCTTTGAGATTACCACCGCATTGACAGCTTGGCGGCGTTCCGGTTTATTCTGTTTCCTAGAACCATACACAACACTAGATTCCTTCTTGAAGGGCTTCTTTTCAGAACTCGAGGATGCACCTTTCTGTATCTTCCCCGACTTGATACCAACTTCTATCCTCTCACCAGTCAAGATTAGATCTGTAAACCCATCAGAAGAATTCCCAATCAGATGGTTGAAGAACGGACCAGACAGGGTCCCCAAGAACATGTCCATGAGCTCACGGTCAGTCAAAGGTGGCTGCACCCTTCCAGCCAGGTCTCTCCACTTTTGCGCGTACTCCTTAAAACCTTCACCCGTCCCTAGCGACATACCCTGGAGTTGGGTACGCGTAGGAGCGAGGTCGGAATTGTACTGATACTGCTTGTAAAATGCAGTAGCCAAGTCCTCCCAGTTACGAATACTGGTTCCATCCAGCTGATAGAACCATTCGAGTTGAGTCCCTGAAAGACTATCCTGGAAGAAATGGATCCATAAGTTCTTGTCTGCAGTATACGGTTGGATCTTTCTGACATACGATCAGAGATGCAGCTTAGGACAGGAAGCTCCTTCGTACTTCGCAAAGGCAGGTGCCTTGAACTTGTGAGGGATCACCACCCCAGAAGATAAGCCTAAGTCTCCAAAGTCCAACCCAGGCACCTGTTGAATCTCCATGGCACTTAACCGGTCCTTTAGCTGTTTGTACCTGTCCTCAGCAGGAGGGTATTGTTCATCATTGAAATCCGTCTCGTTGTCGGAGACCACGGGACTAGGAACCCTTCCCCCTTGGGGACTATCTTTCCCTACAGAAGAAGTAGCCAGATCAACCTCATTTTGCAGTGCATTCCCAAACCTCCGTCCAGTGTTAAACAGCACAGTCCTCTTCTTCTTCTTCTTCTTCTTCAAAAGTAGAGTCTTCAATTCCTGTTGACCCTGGGCTAAGCTCATGACCAGCTCTTGAAACTGGGCGTTCTGGGCCTGGAGGGCCTTGATAGCTTGTTCAGTAGTAGGTTCAGGATTCATGATGATTGCTGAAATAAACAGCGAAGAAGATTAAGCAACCTGTAAAAAAGAGTACATGTGATGCATATGATGAATGGAATGCGTATGATTTATGTTTTCAAAGACAATTGGGATTTAACTTTGTAGACAAAAAGGAAACACACTTTATTAGATTCAAGCTTTAAATTGTTCAAGAAATTTCCCTTAGGCGTTACAAGAATGAAAATACTGAGAAGGAAATAAAAGCTGTAAAGGAAACATCCAAGGTTCATCAGTGCTCCCATGGCCTCCTCTTCTCGGTGCGGATATAGTCATTCAAGATCCGCTCGTTCTCCAATTGCTTGGTCAGCTTCTGGATCTTCTGTTCCTGTTCATTGAACCTTTCCCGATAAGAATCTCGTTCTTCCTAAAGTTGCGCCCAAGACCTCTTTAGTGTATCAACATCAGTGGGGATCTGAGGAGGGAGTACAGTTGGAGGAACCCCGTCTCTATCAGGAAATTCAAGAATGATAGGCCTGGCAGCTTCGTATGGCATACCTAACTTCTGAGCACGGATGCGGACCCATATGTAGCAGGGTTCCATTGGTAGAGAAGTCTTCGTTCCCAACTCATGTGGGTCAGCTTTGTGAATTCTGTCCCAAGCCTTGATGAATTTACGGCGTAGCTCGTCACTATCTACCTGAAACTCAAAACTGATGTGAGGTACCAACATCTCATGAGGCCCTGCTCTTCTGGCTCTTCCAAATTATCGGAGAGCTAAGCATGGATTATAAGAGATTCCTCCCTGGGTACCAATTAATGGAACATTAGGATATTCTCTGCAACGATCAATAACAGCTACTTCATCCAAACCTCTGAGAGTCCAAATGATGTCATTATCAGTGAGAGACATTAACCTATGAGCCCAGCCTCTTCCTTCTTTGTTCTTCAGCACGAACTTAGGGAGGTGCGAAATAAACCACCTCACTAACAAAGGAGCACAACACCACAGAGTTCCCTGTCTTTGGGCAGTACGAGCATAGAGTTGTTGCAGGATATCACCCAAGAGAGTGGGCACATGGTTCCGAGACATGAAGATCCTTATGGCATTGATATTGACAAAGTTATCAGGATTGGGAAACAACACCAGACCATAGATTAAGAGAGCCAGGATGTCTTCGTACACCCTGAAGTCTAAGTCATTCCAGAAACTGTTAGCTTTACCGATCAGAAATTTAGCCAAAAAGCCCTTAACTCCGCTTCTAGTCACCCAGTTATCCATTACCTCTTTGTTGGTCAAGGGAAGGGCTGCTGCAATCTCCTCAAGCCTAAGAGTCTTTTCCCAACCAGTGAAAGGAGTCTTCTCCAAAACAGGGATACCAAGCAAATCAGAGAATTCTTCCAGGGTAGGGACCAGCTGGAAGTCTTGAAAGGTGAAGCAATGGTACAAGGGATCATAAAACTGGGTCAGGACACTCATCAGTTGTTGGTCCCACTTTGAAGTGACTAAACTGAGAAGAGAACCATGCCTCTGGATGAAGGAAATAGTGTTTGGAATTCTGTCAACCAATTCTTTAAGCAGATCAGGTGGGTGAACAAAATTTAGCCGGATAATATTCCTTCGCACGAGCATCATGATGTCCTACAAAACAGTAGCAAAGATGAAACCCTCCTGTCTTTGAAATGGGGCAGTCCTTATGCAGGATGCATGCAATGGTATGATGGTATGATGTTATGATAAAGCACACCACAAATATTCACAAAGGCAAACATGATAAGGCACACAAGTCACACAAGACAACCCTTAGAGTTTAGGCCAGCATGAAGTTTAGGTACTACCCTCTTTCAGTTTCGTTGGTTAAGACCTGTCCTATCAAAAGTAACCGGGTTCTAGAGGATCTCAATATCATCGACTACCCTCAATCGGTCATAACTCCAGCGTCGCAATCTTTTCTTGCGGCCAGAACCATCGCGAGAGTTTAGCCTCAATGAGTGTAGCATACTGCTACTGTTCTATGGCCAAGTTGGGTCAATTTAGGGTTATAAGGTCAGTTGGTGCTTAATGACTCCTCAGAAGACCCATATTCTCCTCGTTGCAACACAAGGGATATCGGTACAGACCAAGGTGTCACACCAATGTAGCCACTGCTTCACTCGTGTCGGTCTACGCCGGACAGGTCCCTCACAGCTTATGCTACCTAAAAGGGTATTCCCCAGATCCGGGTTAGGATCTATGAAACTCCGATGCAACCCACAAATATAAAAGCAATCAAGACAAGCAATTGAAAACATAAGAGTGGTCTAATCCTAAGGTACACCTCATTTATTATATTTCCCCAGCAGAGTCGCCAGTTCTGTGATCGGTGGAAATAGAACTGACTGTTTTTAAGCTGGTTCGCGAAATGTCGCGGTAAGCAAGAGTCGCCACCGTCTTTTATGTTCTCCAACAAGGAAAGGACAAAAGCACAGCAAAATTCCTTTTCGAGATGTTTCTCGGTTCGGGAGGTAGATTATAGAAAGGGAAGGTGTTAGAACCCTTTCTATCTGTGGTTATCCACAGGCTCTTAGGTACTTGCTCACTATGTTTTCAAAAATTGTTTGCTTTTCAAGTGTTTGTGGGTTTGAAAAAGTTTAGTTTGAAAAAACTTCTAGGTAACTCTTGTATCAATCCTCGAGAGTGTATGAAGTATTTGTTTGAAAACCTTTTTGAAAGTGTAGGTGCGAAAAGATGTTTTTTGTTTTTTTTGAAAGAGCAAGTACCCAGGAGAAATCTACCTACTCTAAGGAATTAGGCTGTGTAAATGTCCTTTAGACAGTACTATCCCACTATTGAGAAGTAGGTAGCACCGTCGTTGGAGTTATTCTGGTCAATTAGATTATAGGGACATGTGTGGTCACCAAAGCAATGGTAGGACGCCTTAGCGGTAACCCTAGTGTCCTAGATCCTTTTTTTATCGAGACAACCGTTTCGAGGCAACTGGATCTTTAGACAGGAGAGCGACCTCTAAAACACCCTATACTTGACGACCACGTCGAGGCAACCGAGTGAGGCGTACCCTAGGAGTGGCATGTGCGTGTGTGTCAAATTCAGTTAAGATTATCTTGTATATGTTATTGGTGAGCTACGAGTTGGTTTTATTTTTCAAGCAAGTCTTGCATGCATAATTAACAGTTAATAGTTTGCGGGAAATAAAGTGCGGAAAGGTAAATCTACGCTATTATAAGGCGCGGGTCTATACATCGCCAAAAACAAAACCCGTTTGGAAAATAAATGCGAGAAAAGTAAATAAAGCGATAAAAGCCCTAATTAACTATTACATACTCGGAAACAGTTACATCAATATGATCAAAAATAATAACGCACGAATAAAAATTAAATCCGGAAAGTCTTAGGGTTTTGACCCTTTTTGAGAAAAGAAAGAAATTTGGTCCTTTTTTTGCAATTAAATTAAATATTAGACCTAATTTACTAATTAATTAATTAATTAAAAGAAAAAATGTTTTTTATGTTTTATGTTTTTTAATAAAGATAAAATAACAAGAAAATATGATTGAAAATTGTCAAACCCTAATTCTACATGATTTTTATTTATTGTAAAAAAGATTAAAGTTAACCTAATTAACTAAATTAATTATATTTAAAGTTTATTTACAAAAAATAATATGAAATTAATAAATAATATAATAATATTAGTTTTCTGATTTTATGAAAATAATAGTTTGTGAGTTAATTAAATAATAATAATAACTATAATTAAGAAAATAATTAAATATAATTTGAAATAGAAAAGAAAAAAAGAATAAAGAACCAGGGGTGCTGGGCCAGCTTTGGGGGTGAAGAAGCAGTTTCCAGGCCCATTAAGCTTTCAGCCACGTTTGACTTTCTGAATGGTCTACGTGCATGTTGACTGAGGAACATGGTGGTCATCCATCCCTGGCCTTTGGATTACTGCTTGAAGCCACATGGTGGAATGTTTTTGATGGCCTGCACGCGAACACATTAAGCAAAATAACATGGAATGTTGGGTGGACCTGGGAATCGAACCCAGGTCCCAAGACACTTTGCACGCTTCCTTCAACCACTCAACCACTTGTTCACTTCTGTTAATATAATAGCAATTAATTATAATATATAACAATCAACGCATGTACTGGAAAACAAAATATGCGCGCCACTTTGTTTGAATGAACCAACCATGCATCACCACGTCATTGTCTTCCTCTTGCGTTCCTGCAAAACAACAAATGGATAGCGGGGGGTTTTTAACCCCCACAATATGGAACGACCAAAAATAGCGAATAGAGATATGCTCTATATAAATAGGGCGCGATAGTTGGGTTCAATTCGTCTGGTTGCAACGATTACAACCATAGGCATTAGAGGGTTCAATTTTACTGGATGTGGAAAGCCCCAATTTTGAAACTGAAGAACCCTAAAATCCTTCAATGGCAACCTGCGATTCTGTACATCATAATACAATTAACCAATGCCACTAGCTTTGTAAAGATTCAAGCAATGCAAAACGATGATTAGAACATGTTAATGATGCATAAAATGTGAGTTTCGATTCCGAAAAAGCTAAGCAAACCGTGAGTCTGTGAATGGTAATTTCTTGAGCTATGAAGCTTGGTTCTGATTGCAACACGTTCTGGAAACTCCCAGCAATGTATTTGGATCCACAAAAGTCCTTAGTTTGCCCTAGAACACTGAAAACAGTTTTGAGTTTTCTTGATTTTTTTTCAATATGGTATATGGCTTTTTTGCAGAATTCTCCCGTGAACAGCATTAGGGTTGGCTTGCTTGCATATATGGGAATAGAATTAGGTTAAGTCTTGGCCCAAAGATCCATTGAATTCATGTTTTCAATATTTGATTTTCAATCAAATATTATTCAATCTTTTTGATTGAGAAAACTTTCCAAAATTGGATAATCTTGTCTCTTTGATTGGCACACGAAATCTCCAGCTCATATTGGTCACATTTGCTTCATGAAAAGATTTGAAAACCATATCTTCATATTTTCCTACATTTTAAATCAATTAAATGAATTAATATTAATAAAAATTCAATTAATTAATTAAAAATAAGAAAATAAATCAATTTAATCTCAATGGGTCGTGCATAGGATTTGGATAAAGTTTCAAGAAGGAATTTGAGGCCCATTAGCAAAAATGATGTGTTTTGAGCAAACTTGACTTTTGCAAATTCACAAAAATTTCCCAACTTATCCAATGCATATCTTGCTCAATTTTGATCATATGAACATGTTCTTGGACATTTTGGAAAGGTCTTGAAGTCCTCTAACCAATGCCTTTGGTCCCATGTCATTTTGATTTACCAATCTCAAGTTATGGTCTTTGACTTAAAATGCCTTTTTGTTGACTTTTGAAATTGACCTATAATGTAGAAATTGATAAATTTTTGTGAGAGCATTTCTTGGACTTGGAATGTGAAGATGAATTGTAGGAAATGTCATCCCCTTCAAAATGAGCATTGGATGGGATTTTTCTGATGAACCATGAAAAAGTTATGCCTTGGTCAAATTACAGTTGACTTTTCTGCTGTCCAAAAATAGTAACTTTTGCATCTTTGATGATTTTTGAGCCATGCTTGTGGAATCATGATCAAGACTTGATCAAATGATGATTGTGGACTCAAAATAAGATGTTGACCAAAAATTCTGACTTTTGACTACAAAATGACCATTTTACCCCTGCAGTTGACTGTAGTTCACATAGGGCTTTTGACTGTGCAAACTGGCATTGTGAGACTTGAGACTTGACATGTAGATGCTTGGCAATGTATATAGGCCTATGGGACTTTATTGAGCCATTGAAAATCTCAAACTCTTTGCAAGAACCAAAACCCTAATTTTGACTGGCTTAGGAGATGTTAAGACTGTGCAACCCTTGAGAAGTCTTGAACCATTTGAAGATGATTCTTGACAAACTTGGAAGAATATGGGAGGGCAAATTTTGGGGTACAACAATAACCAACACTTGATATGAGTTGTATCAAGATTCCCTGTAAGGTCCACAATCGATCCTCTGCTTCCACGACCTGTTTGCAAAAATCCTTCTGATTTCCAAACCCCTCACTATGGCTGAATCCGACTCGTGCGATCATGACTAACAAAACCCTCAAGAGCACACTCATTCTTGAAGGACAAACCCCTTGGTTTATTTCTTGAATTCTCCTTTACAATCTTTAACTCAGCTGAGATTCTTTCAATACACAACTGAACGTTATCTTTGACCTCTTGATCCACTTCAACAAGGATGTTTGATTTTCGTTGTTGTTGTTGAATGGAGATGGTTAAGAAGATGATGAAGATGAAGTTTATTTAGGCTTCTAGCTGCTCACAAATGTTTGCACACAATTTTAATATGTTGCAATGACTTTCTGCTGAGAAAAATACTTGCTTATATATGTAACAGAAAACGGTTAGCCAAAAGAAAGTATTATGAGTCGATGCATGTTGGTAATGAGTCGACTCATGTTAGTTATGAGTTACAGGATGGGTCGACACATGTTTTTTTGAGTCGATGCAAGATCATATCATTACATTTTACAGAACCAACAATTTTATATCCGTCGATGTATAACACGTATGTGTCGATGCATACTGATTGTAGTTTTAATTTTTGAACATAAAACGTGGTATGAGTCGACGCATGATATTATGTATCGATGCGTATAAATTAAAAAATGTTTTCCAGGAGCATCATAATGTCATGTGTCGATGCATATGAGGTTTTGTGTCAATGCATACAAGTTTAAGTTTGCATTACAGGGGCATCAAAGTGTTATGTGTCAATGCATAAGATTTTGTATTGATGCATGCAAGTTTAAGTTTGCATTACAGGGGCATCAAAGTGTTATATGTCGATGCATAAGATTTTGTATCGATGCATGCAAGTTTGAGATAGTATTCCAGGGACTTCAGTAAGTTATGGATCGATGCAAAACCTGTTGTGTCAACTCATAATGATGCATTATGAGTAAGATACATTTTTAGCTTATTTTAAACATGTTATATTATATTTTTGTAATGCACACATGTATTTATTATTTCACATATATTTGCAATCATTCAAAACCAATTATGAAGGGGTTGCTCACAAACTCCCCCTTTTTTATGATGGCAAATATCTGATGATGTGTGGTGATATAGTGTAGATGAATAAGCTTACTCCCCCTGAGTTTGTGCATCTTCTTTCTAACACTAACATAATCTTCACTAACACAATCTTCTTCTCCCCCTTTGACCACATCAAAAAGAGAATAAGCAATATTTTCAGCAATCTCAGCACATAAGAAAATTGATATACAATTTCAGCAAATATTGTCTTGGCATTCACACATAATGTCTTGGCATAATGTTATCAATAACTGAGTAAATAATTGAGTAAACAGGAAGTAATCAAGTTAAAAGTAATTAATGCAGATAAGAGTTAGATTACATAAGCAAAATAGATTGTTTGAAGGAGACATTAATACAACTATTTGAAAAAGAGGCATGAATTAATGGTATGAAATGTATGACATGGATATATAGACTAGGGATTATGCCCATCACAGGATTCGTCATAGTTGTAGGGTGGAGGTGGATTGATGTCAGGATTCGGAGTCATGAACTGATATCGTCGAAATCTGTTCTGGATATCGATATTTCTGAAATTTTCCATGATTCCAGGATTTTGACGACAGTCATCCATGAAGCTTGTCATCTCATTATAGAATACCTGTTTCCATTTGACTAAATCTAAGTGCCACGAATGCTGATTTTGGTACATCTGTGTATGCTCATCATGCCATTATTCACGCTCTTTGTGCCATTCATTTTGCTGGTTGTGCCACTGTCTCGCTTCTTCATGTCGAGAATCATTGGCAACCTGCATTTGCTGAAACATGGAAGTGAGGTAAGAAGAAGCTTCAGAGGAAGAGCCTGCTGCAGAAGTGGGAGCATCATGAGGTTGTGCGGTTTGATCAAATTGATAATTTGTTGGAGACCACCAGTTTGGCACCCACTCACCCCAACCGGTTCCAGCCCGATTTGCTTCAGGTTGGACATTCTCATTGATATATGGCATGTATGCATCAATAGGATCCTCATCCTCATAAATCTGTTCAGAGGGTATATCAAAGTTATATACCCTTACATTTGACCCTTTCGCCTTAAAATAAAGGCATTGATGGTTTTTGTCCCATATGTATCCCATGTGAGATAGAGTAGCCTTATTGAACTCTTGGGCAACAGTAGGGGAGATGAGAGGAACAGGAGGAATAACAAGGTTCCAAAACTTGATAATTCTCATAATTTGAGCAGTATATCCAAGGGCTGTATTCTTCTGACTATTTTGCACAAGAAACATGTGTTTGACAAAGTAGTTTGGCCAGTTTAGGGGAACCCTATCTAGCAAAATATGCAGAAGATGAATATCTAACCTGTCTAGCATAGAGTGGCCATCGGATCTTGGACGCAATATATGTGAAGTTATCCAGTGAAGCATTCTAGGAATGCTTTTGATTGTGCCGGTGGTTATAGGCTCAAACTCGCCTAGAGGTCGATCAAGTTTCAGAATTGAGGTTATGAAAACTTCTTCATCATAGTCAGTATCAAAACTTTGGTCATGATAGATTTTCATTATTGACCTTCCAAATGGAATGCCAAAAACACTTTTCTAGTCAATGGCTTCAAAAACATATCTTCTTGTCCCGATTTTAACTTTAAAACACTAGCCCTTATTTGTTTCTAAACCAGCATAAAAAGTTCTTATAAAGTCTTCATGGTAGTCTTCTCTAATGTTAAGAAATGGCCCTAGTTGTTGAGCATCTAGGATATCACAGACATCTGTGATATGAAGAGATAGAACCTCATCCTTATCAAAGACATGAGGCTTTATAACTAACCTTGTTTTAAAAGATTGCTCAAATTCTTCAATGATGGCGGGATGCATGATAGACAAAGCGCTCGGAGGGATATCTGTGACAGATCTGGATGGTCCTGCACCGAGTTTTCCCTTGCCTTTTGTTTTTGGAGGCATTCTGTTTGTAGAAGAAGGGTAGTTAAGAGTTTGGGGATGGGGTTTTTTTTGGAAGATGAAAGAGTGATGAGAGTAGGGAACGATGATTAGGGTTAGATGTTGTATGTAATGAGACAAATAGTTGGAGGAAGTTTAAATTGGGTAGATGGGTTGGCCCAATTCAAATTAATGACATTTATTATTCTTATGTGTCGACACGAAATTCGTATGTGTCGACACATCCCGTGTTGAAGAACATTTTTTTTGTTTTAAATGTTTTGCATCGACTCAAGAATCCTATGAGTCGACGGGAAGTAATATGCATCGACTTAAGAATCCTGAAACCAATTCTTACTTTCTGTTTTTATAGATTTTTTTGATATGAGACGACTCATAACTGTATGTATCGACTCATAACACAAATTTTGACAGAAATACAGTTTTTCACAAGTTCTTGTTAACAGATGGATATTATGCATGCATAATGATGTAACACAATTTGCATATGTCAAGTTCAAAAAATTTATGTAAAAGAGATATAAATATATACATTATCAATGGAACATTACAATCAACTTATAAGTAATTGAGAAAGTAGATAGGAAGGGTATTACCTCGTTTGATGAGATGTTAAGACACATGTGCTAAAGCTGAAAAACACATCTCAACAGTATGGTGAGACATAGATATATTTCAACTACATATATGCTTAAGACATCACGTAAGAGAGATCTAAAATCCCTAGCTCACGACAAATGTTGAAGAAGAGTTCCGTTGCTAGTGGTTTTGTAAAGATGTCAGCAAGTTGATTTTTAGTATCAACATGCTCAAACGTAACATCTTCCTTTTTAACATGATCGCGAAGAAAGTGATGCCTAATCTTTATGTCTTTAGTGCGTGAGTGTAAGACTGGATTCTTAGTGAGATTTATAGCACTTGTGTTGTCACATTTTAATGGAATACGTTTTAATTGAATATCATAGTCTTGTAATTGTTGCTTCAGCCATAAGACAGCGTATTTAGCCTCGGTAGTTGCCAAAGCAACACAAACTTACTTTTTGCTATGCCAACTTACTAGAGAGTTTGAAAACAAGTGACATGTTCCAATAGTGCTTTTCCTGTCTGGTTTGCAGCCAGCAAAATCAGAATCGAAGTAACCTACTAAACTGCAATCGCTTCCCTTGGAATACCATAACCCATACTTAGATGTATTATTGAGATACCTAAATATACGCTTGATAACTTTCAAGTGGGATTCCTTAGGATCCGATTGATATCGTGCACACATGCAAACACTAAACATGATGTCAGGCCTAGATGCTGTAAGATACAAGAGGGATTCGATCATACCTCTATATTTTTTGACATCAACACTCTTACCATGTTCATCCTTGTCTAAATTCCCGTTGGTAGGCATGAGGGTGTCAATTGGTTTTGAGTTGTTCATTCCAAATCGTTTAAGAAACTCTTGGCAGTATTTTGTTTGACATATAATTATGCCTTCATTGAGCTGCTTTATTTGGAGACCGAGGAAGTAGTTTAGCTCCCCCATGAGACTCATCTCAAATTCACCCTGCATGAGTTTGGAAAATTCCTCGACCAAGTGTAGATTAGTTGAACCAAAAATAATATCATCTACATATATTTGAACTAAAAGGATGTGCTTTCCTTTACGTTTAATGAAAAAAGTGGTATCCACTTTACCTCTTGAATAACCATGATCAAGTAGAAATTTACTAAGTCTTCCATACCAGACCCGAGGGGCCTGTTTAAGACCATATAAAGCTCGTTTTAATTTGAAGACATGATTTGGATATTCGTTATTCTCAAAACCAGGAGGTTGTGAGACACACACCTCTTAATTTATGACTCTGTTAAGAAAGGCACTCTTTACGTCCATTTGATAAAGCTTAAAATCTTTTGCACATGCATAAGAGAGCAAGAGACATATAGCCTCAAGGCGAGCAACTGGAGCATAAGTCTCCTCATAATCAATTCCCTCCTATTGGTTATACCCTTGTGCTACTAAGCGTGCTTTATTGCAGGTTATCATTCCATTTTCATCAAGTTTATTTCAAAAAACCCACTTAGTGCCTATGATATAATGGTCTCGCGGACGAGGGACAAGTTCCCAAACATCATTTCTTTTAAACTGATTTAGCTCTTCTTGCATGGACATTAGCCAAAATTCATCAATCAAGGCCTCTTTAGCATTTTTAGGTTTTACTTGTGAAACGAAAGCAAAATGATAACAAAAATTACTTATCTTGGAGCGAGTCATTACTCCTTTTGAGATATCTCCCAATATGTTGTCAATGGGATGGTCTTTAGAGGACTTACAAGCTAGTGGAAGATCATTAACTTCCATTTGCTCTTCTTTCTCATCTTTTGAAAGGCTTGTATCTTTTTCTTCCTCATCGTCAACTGCTTTGGACTGAATAATTTCCTCAACAGTTTCTTTGAGTATATCTTCAGTAGATACACCTGCACCATTAAGAGAAATACCTTTTCCGAAATGTTTAGAATAAGATTCATCAAAAGAGACATGAACTGACTCCTCAACCGTAAGTAAACGTTTATTGTATACCCTATATGCTTTGCTTGATTGTGAGTATCCGAGAAAGATACCTTCATCTGCTTTTGTATCAAATTTTCCAAGATTTTCTTTTCCATTATTCAAAACAAAACATTTGCAACGGAATACATGAAGATGTGACAAGTTTGGCTTTCTTCCTTTTCAAATTTCATAAGGTGTTTTATCCAAAATGGGACGAATTAATATTCTGTTTAAAACATAACAGGTTGTGCTAATTGCATCAGCCCAAAGATATTTTGGTAATCTACCTTCATTGAGCATTGTTCTCTCCAACTCCTCTAAGACGCGACTTTTGCGCTCCACAACTCCATTCTGCTGTGGAGTTCGAGGTGCTGAAAAGTTATGCTCAATACCATGCTTGTCACAATACTTATCAAAGAGATGGTTTTGAAATTCACCTCCATGATCGCTTCGAATTGCAATTATTTTCAATTCCATTCTGTTTTGAGATAGTTTTGCAAAACTCTTAAAAGCAGAAAAGTTTCATTTTTGCTATGAAGGAGTATAGTCCAAGTAAATCTAGAGTAGTCGTCAACGATCATAAACCCATAATAATTTCCTCCTAGACTTTTTGTTCTAGAAGGTCCAAAGAGGTCCATGTGGAGAAGCTCAAGGGGTCGTGAAGTGGAAATCATATTTTTAGATTTGAAAGAGACCCTTATTTGCTTTCCCATTTGGCACACATCACATAGGTGATCCTTTGTAAATTTTATCTTTGGAAGACCTACTACTAGATCCTTGGATACAACCTTATTAAGCAAATCAAAGTTAACATGCGTTAGACGTCTATGCCAAAGCCAAGAATCATCATTCAAGGTGACTAGACACTTAGTGCTTGTTAAGGATACATAAAAAAGGTCAAGCATATAGACATTGTTTACTCTAGTGCCCTTAAAGACAATATCCTTTTCAGTATTTTCAATTATGCAGCAAGTGTTTGTGAAGGTAACTTTATAACCCTTGTCACACAATTGACTAATACTCAGCAAATTATGTTTAAGCCCCTCTACTAAATGGACATCAAAAATAGTAGTGGTAGAGGGATTACCTAAACTACCTTTACCGAGTATAGCTCCTATGTTATTGTCTCCATAAGTGACAAATCCTTTCTTCTTTGCTTTGAAGTCAATGAAGAGCGATATGTCACCGGTCATGTGCCTTGAACACCCACTGTCTAGAAACCATCTTCTATCCATGGATGTAAGACACTTTTCCTACAATATCAAAAGAGAGAGGTAGGTACCCAATTTTTATTGGGTCCATGTGGGTAAGTGGTAACATGGTTGTCTTTAGGCCTCCATTGGTAAATGCCTTTAGGAACAAGGAACCTCCTAAACTTGCATTTTTCAATGGTATGACCAAAACGACAACAATAATGGCATAAACCATGATGATGATGTATTGTTTTACTTCTGCTCATTGAATCCTTTGGTATCTTTTCAACAAAAGAATATTTTGAATATGGTGGATTCAAAGTTTTCTTAAAAACTCTAGGATCGACTGCAAAAGTAACCTTGGGCTGTAAAGCTTTTTCTAATTTGGCATTAAGAGTTCTAACCTCTTGTTGCCAAATATGACAAACTTCACATTCCCTTATGGGAATATATCCTGTAACATCCTTATCCTTTGAAATTTCTGCAATACTAGCTTTTAAACTTTTTAAGTCTTTTTCAGCTTTATAGACTTTACTCTTCAGAAATGAAAATATTTGTTTATCAGAGGATAATCTCTTAAAAGCATCTTCAACTTTGTATTGCAGTTTTTCAAAAGCTATTTTTAGTTCAGAAAAAGTCATAGAAGAAAAGTTGTTAGGATATGCTTGTCTTACTTGTTTGTTGTGGTTGTCTTTCTTGTGGTAGGACTGATTTTTGGTATGTGCCATCAGACATAAATTTTCACTTTCATTACTACCACTTGAACTGTCATCGTTTGATGAATCACTATCGCTTTCCCATGCAATGTAAGCTCTTCTTTGTTTGTTGAACTTCTTTGGTGGAGCTTTTCCTTTATCCTTTTTCATCTTTGGACAGTCTGGTTTGTAGTGTTCAACTTTACCACAATTGTAACAAGGTCTTTTACCTCTTTGCTTTTTATTTTCTTCTTGCCTTGGCTCTTTGGATTGTTTTCGAAAGCTTATGAGATTCTTATCGGAGTGCTTGATTCCATTATTTCGAATAAACCTATTATATATGTAGCGGTAAAATCAATAAAGTCGCCACCGAATATTTATTTATCCCATGTGAAAGGGAAAGGAAGATCATCGAAGAAAAACCTAAAGGGGGAAATCAAGGTCTTGCGACCGAGAGGTTGGGTAAGGGAGTCGATTACGCGAGGGGAATATATTAGCACCCCACCCGTCCATAGTACTCTACGGGATCCACTCTCGTTATTCTAATCAAAGGGTGTGTTCAATCTAATGCTTAAGGGTTATAAACTAAGAGGGAATGCATGCAAAGAAAGGAGAAAGAATGTAGGGAAAATAAAGTTGTACTCGCTTGGGCCCTACCCCAATGCCTACGTATCCTTTTTGAGGAATCAGAGCTACCGTAGTTTGACTCATATATTTGGTTTGTTTGTATTTTTTAAATGAACAATGTTGCACTCAATCATTCCACTGCTGCTCGACCTTTGGAGACTTATGACCTGTAGTGGAAAGGAGCTAACATGCTCTTAGAAGAGAAAATCCGAATGGCGAAAAGAAATGGATTGGTTGGTATCTTTTTACCATGAAAATAATTTTTGTAAGATTAGAATTTCTTATATATTTGCCAAGAAAAAGAAGTTTTAGTTTTAAATGCAATTATGCAAAAACGGGAAGAAAACATCTAAGGGAGACTAACCTGTCTCTAACCTAATGTTATCATACAATGAGGGATCCTATCTAAGTTAGCATACCAAAGAAAGTCTAAAAAACTATCCTATAGGGAACATGCACTGAGAGCGAAGTCGTGATCTCAATTTCTAAATTGAGTGACTCATCGATCAACAAGAAATAATGGAAAGCGATAAAATCCTATAGGGAGCAAGCATAACACATAACAGAAATGAAGTGCGGAATGCCTGCTACAGGTCTTTAAACAGTGACTTCGAGCGCACACTCTTTATTTCCTACTTCTCATGATATCTAGAAAAAGTGATAAATGCATAAATATAACTTAGAAGCAGTATAATACCAAACGAACAATGACGTCCGCAAAAAGCACAACCAAAGAAAAGAAACCCGGAATACTTCACGTGAGCTGGCATCAGCAAATAAAGCAAGTCAGAAATCGGCAATGTGAAAATAAATTTAATGCGCAATGTTTGCATCAGAAGCATCTGCATCACAATTAATACACCTGCACAAGAATCCATAATCCTGACAAAAACACACGTGTTGTACCCCAAAATTTTCCCTCCCATAATCTTCAAAGTTTTGACAAGAATCATCCACAAATGGTTCAAGTCTACTCAAGGGCTACACAGTCAACCATCCTCCTAAGCCAGTCAAATTAGGGTTTTGGTTCTTGCAAGGAAGTTGAGGTTTTCAAGGGCTCAATCAAGTCCCATATGCTCATAAACATTGTCAAGCACCTACATGTCAAGTTTCAAGGCTTACAAGGTCAAGTTGCACAGTCAAAAGTCCCATTTGCTCAACAGTCAACTGTAGGGGCAAAATGGTCATTTGACAGTCAAAATTCAAAATTTTTGGTCAACATCTTATTTTGAAGCCACAAACATCATTTGATCAATTCTTGATCATGATTCTCAAAGTATGGCTCAAAAAGACTCAAGATGCAAAAGTTTCTATCTTTGGACAGCTGAAAAGTCAACTGTAACTTGACCAGAGCATAACTTCTTCATGGTTCATCAGAAAAATTCCATACAAAGCTCATTTTGAAGAGAATGACATTTCCTACAACTCATCTTCACACTTCAAGTCCAAGAAATTCTCTCACAAAAAGTTATCAATTTCAACATTATAGGTCATTTTCAAAAGTCAACAAAAAGGGACTTTAAGTCAAAGACCATAACTTGAGATTGGTAAATCAAAATGACACGGGACCAAAGACATTGGTTAGAGGACTTCAATACCTTTCCAAAATGTCCAAGAACATGATCAAAGCTTAAATATTGAGCAAGATATGCATTGGAGAAGTTGGGAAATTTTTGTGAAATGGCCAAAGTCAACTATCCTTGAAATTTCATTTTTTGACAAAAGGGGCCCACTTTTTCCACTTGAATCAGCTTGGCCATGCTTCCCACGTGTCCCACTTTTTATTTCAATATTTAAAATTAATTTTTTCATTTTTGTTAGATTTTATTGGATTTAATTCATTTTAAATCCTTTAAAATCAAATAAAAATAAAAAAGGTTAATTAAGGGACATATCTTGCTTTGATTAGCTTTGAACCACCATTATGCATATACCAAATTCGTTCAAGACCTATTTCAAGCAAAAAAATTCAAATTTGGAGCAAATATGGCAAGTTATTTCAATGGTGATTATGGAGAAAATCAAAACTTCATTGCAAGGCTTAAAAGCTCCTTAATGTGACTGATTCTCATCCAAGCCTATATATACAAGCCTTGCAAGCCTCATTCAGAACCTAGAAAAAAGGAGAGTGTGCACAAACGGCCAGAGGAAAAGTTCAAAATTTGTCCAAAAAAGTGAGAGATCTAAAGCGGTGTTGCAAACATTTTCAGATCCAAGCAAGCACGTGGCTTTCTTCCTTGCCACTCCCTGAAGCCAAAGCAACCACAAACGCGTCCTAAGGTCCACTACCAAGCGCTGTAAGTTGTCTCAAACTCACCCCTGTACACGAAATCATGTTTCTCCATTCTTGCACTTTTTCTGGAAAATAATAGCATATTCATACTCCATGCCTAATTTCCAATGTAACTGCTATATTCAATTTCATTTTTAGGCTTCGTATAACAATACCCGTGCCTAGGGTTCGTTGGTTTTGTTTTTTAGGTATTTTGTCTACAGGTGAAATTGGGACAAACCATAAGCATAGACGTGATTGATCGGTCACCATTTCTAGTAAGTTTCGCACCTTTTTCTGACAAGAATTCATAGCCTTGGTAACATTAAGTGGCACTTGCATGCGTTTTAAAGTGAGTTTTTCTTATTTTCAATTTTGTTTATTTGACGCATAGTTTTAATGAATGAATGTTATAAAAATGTCCCTTTTTATGCTCTGGTTGGTAGTGTTTCTGGTCCAGGTGTGGCAATGGAAGGATATGAACTCGTGGCGCATTATTGGAGAAAAGAAGCCCGGAAAAAAACCAAGTTTAGAGGTCAACACGGGCACCCGTGTGAATCAACACGGCCCGTGTTGAATTGTGCCCAGAAAAGCAATTTTTTGCCTAAGACAGGGGATCAACACGGGCACCCGTGTGAATCAACACGGCCCGTGTTGATGAGCGCGCAGTGAATTTGTGTTTTTTTTTATTTTCTCTCCAAGGGGCTCATCGAGGGCATTTTTGGCAAAGCACTTGGACTGGAATGGAAGGAGAATATAAATGGCAATTTTAGGACAAGAGAAGGACACTTTTTGAAGATCGTAAAATAGAATTGGAACGAAAAGAAGATCAAAGCAAGGTTGTGGAAGAAGAAGAAATTCAACGGTGGACACCATTGAAGATCTGAGTTCTACCATTATTTTGTAATGTCTAAACTTTTATCTTTGTTTTCCTTGAATATTATGAGAGGCTAAACCCCCCAATGCTAGGGGGGTGTCCCTGATTTGATCTGTAACAACTCTGGATTTGGTATTTCATCAATTTAAAAGTTTGTAGTATTTCAATTCAATTGTATGATGTTTATAATGCTTTCTTTATCTGATCAATAAGGATTGTTGTGTGGTTAACAATTTGTGGGACTACAATTGTTAAGGTTTTTGTACAATTGATCTCTATGATTATCACCTAGGATTAGGGATATAGTATGGATATTTAGAAATTCTTGATAATTAAATGAATTGGTTTTCTCCTATTTCTCTAAGGACTTAGGTAATAGGATTTCAAACCAAAAGGTTTTCACTAAGGACTTAGGAAAGCAATTCTTGAGGATAAATAATTGAATTCTACAAATTTGGTATTGAGATCTAGATCCAGAGGAGTTAGAGATTGAAGCACACACCCTACCTTAGCATTATCTTCATAAAATCAAAAGTTCAATCTAAATTTCAGCTTATTTCCTAGTTATTATTCTATTTCGTTATTTGTTAGAAACAACGCCATATGCTCTTTTGTTTAATTGACTTTGTGTAATAACTCGTATTTCCTACGCAATCCTCGTGATCGATATTCGGGGTAAAACCCTTTAAAACTACAGTGGTGAAAATAGTACACTTGCTAAAATCACGATCAAGTTTTTGGCGCCATTGCCGGGGATTGCCAAAAATATAAGTTATTATATAGTCAACTAAAATTTTATTGCTCTGCAATTAAAATTATATTCTGCGTATTTTATTTAATTTTTTACTCCTAACTAATCATCGTCTAATCTTGTATGCGAGGTAAGACCTCAGCTGAACTTCTTTTTGACGCAGAACCAGAAAGACTCTTGAAAGCACGACTACAAGAAGTTAAGCGGAAGAGGCTGGCTGCAAAAGAAAGATCACCGGTAGTTTCAGAATCAGAAGACGAAGACATACTTTTGCTGGGAGAATCGGAAGACGAAGACATACTTTTGATTTCATCCGAACAATCAGAATCCGAATCTGAAACTATGGCAGCTGATCCACCTCCTCCAGAGAGACTTTTGGGGGATTATGGAAGGGCAAATGCACCGCCTGGAAGAATGACCATAGTGAATCAACCGGTTAACGTGGCACACTTCCAACTGCATCCCTCCACCATCCGACAGTTAGAAAGCAGGCCATTTGCTGGGAGAATCAATGAAGACGCGAATAAGCATCTACAGAGATTCCTAACCACAACAACATCCTTGAAGATAGAAGGCCATTCCGAAGAAGCAAAGAGACTTGTGATGTTCCCTTTCACGTTATCCGAAGATGCAGAAGAATGGTTTTACTCACTTCCAGCTGGAAGTATCACAACATGGGGACAAATGGAAACCGTTTTTCTTAATGAGTACTTCCCAGCTTCGGTTTTCATTCGTAAACGATACGATATCGTTAATTTCAAGCAGAAAGAAGGGGAACTGCTAGGAGATGCATATAAAAGATTCAAGAGGTGTTTAGTTGCTTGTCCTACTCATAACATGGATTCAACCGAACAAATGCAGACTTTTGTTAATGGTCTACGGGTTAAAACAAAACAATTGATCGACACTGCAGCCGGTGGCTCAACTAATTTCTCAACAGCCACTGGTATCAAGAGGATCATAGAAGCTATTGCCGCAAACGAACACATCGAGTTATATGATCGGGCAATAAGCCAACCAGAAGGAAAAATTGATTTGAAGCTGGCAGACCAAGTGGTTAAAATGGAGGAGCAGATTGCAATTGAAGTGGAAAGAAGGTTAAAGAATATGAATATTGGTGAACAGAAAGTGGCACAGGTTGAGCCAAGCACTTCAGTATTGTGTGAAATATGTGGTGGGCCGCATTTTGCTATGCATTGTGTGGCAACACAAGAACAGGTTGAGCAGATTCATATGTTGAGGCAAAATAATCCATACGCCAATACATACAATCCAGGGTGGAAAAATCATCCTAATTTCGCATGGAAGGATCAGCAAGGAAACTCCCAAAAGCAAGGACCAAACCAATTTCAAGCTCCACAACAATACCAACCGCAATTTCAACACCAATACCAACAGCAATTTCAACACCACCCACAACAGTTCCAACCTCAAGGTCAACAACAAACTCCGAAGAAGGCAGACTGGGAAATAGCAATTGAAAAAATGGCTGCTCAAAATTCTCAATTCCAGGAAGAAACCAGAAGCAACATGAGGAATACAGGGGCTTCTATCAAAAATCTGGAGATACAAGTGAGTCAAATTGCACAACAAATGGCTAACTCTCAACAACCTGGTTCTCTACCTAGTAGCACGGTTACTAACCCAAGAGACACTAATCATGTGAACGCCGTGGTTACCAGAAGGAGTAAATCCAATGATAAACCTGAGAGGAATTCTGATGAAGAAGATATGTTGATTGAGGTGGATGTAGAGATAAAAGAAAATGAAGTTGTTAGTCAAGAGGCCAAGGAGGAAGAAAGGGTGGTAGAAGAGAAAATAGCTACACCTAAACCGGCGGTCAAGCTTCCCTTTCCAACAAGAAATAGGAAGAAAGAACAACATGAGAAGAATTTTGAGAAGTTCTTGGAAATGTTCAAGAAACTTGAGCTGAACATTCCCTTCTTAGAAGCACTTGAGCAAATGCCAACTTATGCAAAGTTCATGAAGGATATTATTTCAAAGAAGCGGATCATCGCCAATGATCCTATTATTCTAACGGAAACATGTAGTGCTATTTTGCAGGGTATGAAGATTCCGGTAAAAAGGACAGATCGAGGTTCTGTAACTATTCCATGCACTATCGGTGATAGGTCATTCAAGAAAGCTCTGATTGATTTAGGAGCAAGTGTGAGTCTTATGCCGTTATCCATCTACAAAAGATTGGGAATAGGTAAAGTACAAGATACACGAATGACGCTTCAGTTTGCAGATCAATCGGTGAAAAGACCTTACGGAGTAGTAGAAGATGTACTGGTGAAAATCGACAAGTTTGTGTTCCCTGTAGATTTCGTTATTCTAGAAATGCCCGAAGATGAGGAGATACCAATCATATTGGGGAGACCATTTTTAGAGATCGGGAGATGCTTGATTGACATAGAGGAAGGTACTATGACCTTGAAAGTTTATGATGAAGAACTGAAGATTGATGTGAGAAACACCATGAAGTACAAAGACGACATTGCCACAAGCCAGCACATTGAGGTAATCGATCAAATTTGTGATGAAGGAAACTCTTTGGCAATACAAAAGTTACCGTTGGAGAGAGTTTTGAGTTTATCAATCTTTAAAGAAGAGGAAATAGTTGATGCAAAAGATAGTGAAGTCTTAGCCATGATGGAAACAACATCCTTTATCACAAATTTTCGCCACAACCGATGGGAAGAGCTAAGGAAACCATTAGTTGAAGGAAGTGAAGATGAACCAAAGAAAGGGGCTGAACTCAAACAATTACCGGAAAACCTTAAATATGTTTTTTTAGACACAGAGAGTAAGTGCCCGGCTATCATAAGTTCTCACCTTGAATTCCTTCAAGAAGATAAGCTTGTCAAAGTTCTTAAAAAGCACAAGAGTGCTCTCGGGTGGTCGATAGAAAACTTGAAAGGAATAAGTCCAACTATTTGCATGCACAAAATCCTAATGGAAGATGCTCACAAACCAGTTGTCCAACCTCAACGACGACTCAATCCAGCAATGAAGGAAGTAGTAAGAAAGGAGGTGGTGAAACTTTTGGACGCAGGGATGATTTATCCAATATCTGACAGTTCATGGGTGAGTCCAGTTCATGTGGTTCCGAAGAAAGGTGGGACTACAGTGATTAAGAATGAAAAGAATGAGTTGATTCCTACAAGGACAGTTACAGGGTGGAGAGTTTGTATTGATTACCGTAGACTGAATCTGGCAACAAGAAAAGATCACTTCCCGTTGCCTTTTATTGACCAGATGTTAGAAAGGTTAGCGGGTCATGAGTACTATTGTTTTCTCGATGGTTACTCAGGGTACAATCAGATAGCTGTCGCACCTGAAGATCAAGAAAAGACCGCGTTTACATGTCCGTTTGGTATTTTTGCTTACAGAAGAATGCCATTCGGGTTATGTAACGCCCCTGCCACATTTCAAAGATGCATGCAATCTATTTTTGCGGATATGCTTGAGAAGCATATGGAAGTTTTCATGGATGACTTCTCGGTATTTGGTAAGTCTTTTGATGATTGTTTGACTAACCTTGCTCTGGTGTTAGAAAGGTGCCAACAAACAAACCTAATCCTTAACTGGGAGAAGTGTCACTTCATGGTGCGAGAAGGTATAGTTTTGGGTCACAAAATCTCTCATAAGGGAATAGAAGTTGACCAAGCCAAGATAGAAGTCATAGCAAAATTGCCTCCTCCCATGAATGAAAAAGGTATCCGAAGTTTCTTAGGGCATGCGGGTTTCTACCGCAGGTTCATAAGAGATTTCTCGAAAATAGCAAAACCTTTAACTACACTTTTAGTTAAGGACAAAAATTTCAACTTTGATGACGAATGTGCCGTAGCTTTTGACAAAATAAAGCAAGAATTAATATCGGCACCAATTGTAGTAGCCCCTGATTGGTCTCTACCTTTTGAGATCATGTGTGATGCAAGTGATATTGCCATAGGGGCGGTTCTAGGACAGCGTAGAGAAAAATTATTACATGTCATTTACTACGCTAGTCATGTGTTGAACCCTGCACAGATGAATTATGCAACTACAGAGAAAGAGTTGTTAGCGGTTGTTTATGCCTTTGATAAATTCAGGCAATATCTGTTGGGCTCTCGAGTCATTGTTTATACTGACCATGCTGCCTTGAAGTATCTTTTTGCTAAACAGGATTCTAAACCAAGATTGTTAAGGTGGATCTTGCTCCTTCAGGAGTTTGATGTGGAAATTCGTGACAAGAAAGGGTCTGAAAACACTGTAGCCGATCACTTGTCTCGAATGTCACCTATTGAAGAAACGGAAGATAAGCGCCCAATAAGGGACGAGTTCGCAGATGAACATGTCCTCGCTGTTATTGGCGTGCCTTGGTTTGCCGACTATGCAAACTATCTGGTAGGTGGTATTATCCCTGATGATTTTGACTATAACAGAAAGAAAAAGTTTTTACATGATTGCAGGTTCTATCTGTGGGATGATCCATTCTTATACAAGAAGGGAATTGATGGCTTGATTAGAAGATGTGTACCAGAGGAGGAACAAAGAGATGTGTTAAAGGCATGCCATGACTCTGAATATGGAGGGCATTTCAGTGGAGACAGAACAGCGGCAAAGGTCTTACAATCTGGATTATACTGGCCTACATTGTTCAAAGACGCTCAAAGCATCGTGAAAGAATGCGATAGGTGTCAGAGAACAGGGAATATTTCAAAAAGAAATCAGATGCCTCAAAAGGGTATCCTTGAAGTGGAATTGTTTGATGTGTGGGGCATTGATTTCATGGGTCCGTTTCCACCATCTTTTGGGAAGAATTACATTCTTGTAGCGGTGGACTACGTCTCTAAGTGGGTTGAAGCTGTGGCTCTTCCTACGAATGATGCTAAGGTGGTAGTGAACTTCCTCAAAAACAACATATTTTCAAGGTTCGGTGTACCAAGAACATTGATAAGTGATGAAGGAACTCATTTTTTGAATAAGTTGATGGAAAATCTGCTGAAGAAGTATAATGTGAAGCATAAGATTGCGACACCTTACCACCCCCAGACTAGTGGTCAGGTCGAAGTATCAAACAGGCAGATAAAACAGATCCTCGAAAAGACGGTGAGTGCCTCAAGAAAAGATTGGGCTATTAAGCTTGAAGATGCATTATGGGCATATAGAACGGCATTTAAAACACCCATAGGCATGTCACCCTATCAGTTGGTTTATGGTAAAGCTTGCCATCTACCACTCGAGCTGGAACACAAGGCATTTTGGGCTTCTAAATTCCTCAATTATGATATTGTGAAAGCCGGTGAGTCTCGTATTCTTCAACTTCATGAGTTAGAGGAATTTCGAGACCGAGCTTATGAAAATGCAAAGATGTACAAAGAGCAAACAAAGAAGTGGCATGATCAACGTATTATCAAGAAGGATCTGTGGGAAGGACAGTTAGTACTTCTGTTTAAATCCAGGCTTAAACTTTTTCCCGGAAAGTTGAAATCCCGGTGGTCTGGTCCGTTTGTGGTACAAACGGTATTCCCTCACGGAGCGGTAGAGATTAAGAATCCAAACAATGGGGACGTATTCAAAGTGAATGGACAAAGGTTGAAGCCCTACTATAGTGGAGTAGGAGCAGGAGTGATCGATTATTTGCGTCTCGCCGGATGAGTTGTGGACCGTCGAGCCAGGCGACGTTAAACGAAGCGCTTCGTGGGAGGCAACCCACGCTCATATTTTCTAATGCATTTTCTTTTATTTTGTTTTGTTCAATTTCAGGTGTTTAGGATGTGGATCGGTAGATGAAACGGTGGTCGAAACGCGCTAGGAAAATTCAAAGATTGGGCATTCAGGGGCATCAACACGGGCGCCCGTGTTAATCAACACGGCCCGTGTTGTTTGAGAACAAGAAGAAAAAATAAATTTTTGAAAAAACGTACAGGGGCATCAACACGGGCGCCCGTGTGAATCAACACGGCCCGTGTTGTTTGTAACAGAACATCAACACGGGCGCCCGTGTGGATCAACACGGCCGTGTTGATTGTCCTGGTCAGTTTTTTTTATATTTTTTATTTTTAAATGCCTTTTAGTCTGTGGCCCCCACCTGTTTTGTAACACTTCTTCTTCTTTATTCTCTTCTATCTCTCATTCATCACTCTTTTCTCCATAGAAAACCTAGCCTCCATCTCTTAAAAACTCACTTTTTCTCCATCACCCACTCACTAAAACACCCTCGTGCTTTCATAAAAAGTGCTCTACTCCTCATCCTCTACACTTTCACCGTTTCAGTTGTTAATTTCGTGCACTTTGAATTTTCGGATTTTTTCTATTTGTTGTGTTGTTTGTGTTTTGTATTCGTTTTCTGTGCAGAATTATACCATGCCTCCTAAGAGACCAACCCACCGCCACTCCATGCGAGATGATTTTGCGGAATCATCTCAGCCCAGGCAGAAACCGCGTCGCGCTCCGAGTAGCGCCGCCGAGAGAAGTCGGAATTCGGATGAGAATGCTCACGGCATTACCTTCACGAAACCAGAACACAAAGAAAGGTATAACGTTTTGATTAAGCGGAAATTACTTCCCACTCGTTATATCTGTGAAGATACGCTCAACAAGTTAGGCCTTAGAGATGAGGTGTTTCGTATGTTTGAAAATATTGGGATGCTTCCCTTTATGTTATTTGAAGCACCTACTTATGAAGGACTAACTTTTGAATTCTTGAGTTCTGTTGATTTTAAACTAAGACGCAGGTGGAATGGCTCCGAATTGGAGTTTTATGGTAATCTGGAATTTTGCATGTTTGGTAACCAGCATTCTTTGTCTGTGGCGGAGGTCGGAGCGGCCCTTAACTTACCCTTCTCTGGACCGGGGCAACCACCCGAAACTTTTCATTCTGGTGAATTTTGGGAGGCGATAACAGGTACCTCTGGCTATAATCCTAGCAGGGCCAAGGCCTCGGGCATCCATAACCCCTGTTTCCGTTATGCACAAAAAGGTTTGGCCTACACTCTTTTTGGGCGGGGAGATAGCACTGGGGTATGTGCAAAAAGAGAACTATTTTTGTTGCAAAATATGACTGAGGTGGGACGTGTGAATGTAGCAGCCTTTGCTGCTAATCACCTAAAACAAGTTGGGAATGCAACTTCTGGGGAGATATCGGTAGGTGGTATGATCACCCAACTGGCTGACCATCTGAACTACGGCCGGCTTCTGATTGAGGAGCCCTCGCTATCAGGTAAAAAGATTGACATGGCAACTCTTGTCAATCAGAGGATGATTGTGGTTAAGCCAGGGTACTACTCGCTGATTTGTCATGATCAGCATATTATGGCACTTCCCGCACCAACTTTTATTTCTGTTGCAGACCCTGCTAACTGGCTATATGCAACTACAGGTACATCTGACAGGGAAACTCCTCCACATGGTCATTCTTTTTCAGGTGACGAATCGGAAGATGATGCTCCAGAAACAGAGCAACCTATCCCACCCCCTCAGCAGTCCAGCCAGCAATATGCTGGATCGTCCTCCATGAATTCTGATCAATGGGGGTGGGTACAATCTGAGATTACTTCTCTCCGTGCTGAGCAATCAAGACAAAGCGAGGAGTTATTTCGACAAGGAGTGGTGGTGGACGATGTCCAGGACATGATGCGACGTCTGATGTTGCATTTTCCACATAATCCTCCTCCGCCGCCGTATCAGTGAGCCGGGTACTCTCCGTCACGTCTGAGTTCAAACATTGGGGACAATGTTTGGTTCAGATGTGGGGGAGGTTTTATTTTATGTTATTGCTTTGTGTTTATGAATTTATAGTTTAGTTTGTTTGGAATTTTTTGGTTTATGTTTGTTTATTTTAAGTGGTTTTGTTTAAAGTAGTATGGTGCAATGCTGTCATGATGTTACCAGGTGATTGATGGAAATCGGAAGAGGAGCAAACGAATAGCTAGTGGTTGAACAACACACCCCATACTTGATCTTCGCAGGCACCACGGTATTTGGCACAATCAAGAGGAAAAGGTAGGACGCAAAGCATTAACACGAAACCAAGAGAATAATATGGTAGACTTCAGATAAATGGAAACCACATGGCACCAAGAGCACCTTGGAGCATGTAAGCTTAACCCACCCGATGAGACTTCAGAGCCAAATTCACAAATCCACATGAGAGTTAAGTCAGGTATGGCACTATTCACTTTGATTTTGCATATGTTCTCATAACACAAACACACTACGACAGCACACACTGAGGCAAATTTTTTTTTTTTTTTTTTTTCTTTTCTGTAACCTCAAGCCTTTTTAGCCATCCTATTTGCATCCTATCCATAATAGACCCCCTTGAGCCGTAATGTTTGTGATCGTTCATTTTTTTTTTGTTACCACCCACATTTTCACCATTCATTCCATAGCTCGGCATTAAAGTTAGTTTCGTAAAATGTATGAAAGAATCTAAGTATGGGGTTATGAATCATTGAGAAAAGGGCAAGAAAAAAGAGACAGGAAAAATTGTGAAAAATCCATAAAGAAAGTTTGAAAGAAAAAAAGAAGAAAAAAAAAAAACAAGCGAAAAAAAAAAATTTGTAGAAATTCTTGCCCACTTGTCCGAAAGACCATATAAATGAATCTAAAAGCTAAAAACAAGAAGTCGGAGGTCTTAACCCCATTTTTTACGATTCAAGCCAATAATAGTAGTTTTGTGAAACAACATGACTGCCGAGCACCTAAACCCTTTGTTATCCCACTCCTTGTTGACCCCACTGAACCCAAACCATATGTTATCCCAAAGTCCTCTTGAATGTGTGTGCAATAGTTGTGTGTAGTGATTCGAGAATGTTTTCAAAGTTAAAAGTAATATGCATGCCTTGGTTCTGTGAGTGTAAACACATTAACCCGGAGAGATCTTGTGAGATTGTGAAATAAGCTTGCAGGTGAACAAGTGATCGGAAGTGATAATGTGGTGAATAGATTGACGAAGAATACCATAAGCTCGATTGATAAGTGAAGATGTTTTGCGAATAACCTGATTGTGTTGCGGAGAAAAAGAAGCTCGTGGTGACCTTTGTTTCGTCCCAATACATCACTTGAGGACAAGCAATGAGATAAGTATGGGGTTGTGATCGGTCACCATTTCTAGTAAGTTTCGCACCTTTTTCTGACAAGAATTCATAGCCTTGGTAACATTAAGTGGCACTTGCATGCGTTTTAAAGTGAGTTTTTCTTATTTTCAATTTTGTTTATTTGACGCATAGTTTTAATGAATGAATGTTATAAAAATGTCCCTTTTTATGCTCTGGTTGGTAGTGTTTCTGGTCCAGGTGTGGCAATGGAAGGATATGAACTCGTGGCGCATTATTGGAGAAAAGAAGCCCGGAAAAAAACCAAGTTTAGAGGTCAACACGGGCACCCGTGTGAATCAACACGGCCCGTGTTGAATTGTGCCCAGAAAAGCAACTTTTTGCCTGAGACAGGGGATCAACACGGGCACCCGTGTGAATCAACACGGCCCGTGTTGAATTATGCCCAGAAATGCAATTTTTTGCCTAAGACAGGGGATCAACACGGGCACCCGTGTGAATCAACACGGCCCGTGTTGATGAGCGCGCAGTGAATTTGTGTTTTTTTTGATTTTCTCTCCAAGGGGCTCATCGAGGGCATTTTTGGCAAAGCACTTGGACTGGAATGGAAGGAGAATATAAATGGCAATTTTAGGACAAGAGAAGGACACTTTTTGAAGATCGTAAAATAGAATTGGAACGAAAAGAAGATCAAAGCAAGGTTGTGGAAGAAGAAGAAATTCAACGGTGGACACCATTGAAGATCTGAGTTCTACCATTATTTTGTAATGTCTAAACTTTTATCTTTGTTTTCCTTGAATATTATGAGAGGCTAAACCCCCCAATGCTAGGGGGGTGTCCCTGATTTGATCTGTAACAACTCTGGATTTGGTATTTCATCAATTTAAAAGTTTGTAGTATTTCAATTCAATTGTATGATGTTTATAATGCTTTCTTTATCTGATCAATAAGGATTGTTGTGTGGTTAACAATTTGTGGGACTACAATTGTTAAGGTTTTTGTACAATTGATCTCTATGATTATCACCTAGGATTAGGGATATAGTATGGATATTTAGAAATTCTTGATAATTAAATGAATTGGTTTTCTCCTATTTCTCTAAGGACTTAGGTAATAGGATTTCAAACCAAAAGGTTTTCACTAAGGACTTAGGAAAGCAATTCTTGAGGATAAATAATTGAATTCTACAAATTTGGTATTGAGATCTAGATCCAGAGGAGTTAGAGATTGAAGCACACACCCTACCTTAGCATTATCTTCATAAAATCAAAAGTTCAATCTAAATTTCAGCTTATTTCCTAGTTATTATTCTATTTCGTTATTTGTTAGAAACAACGCCATATGCTCTTTTGTTTAATTGACTTTGTGTAATAACTCGTATTTCCTACGCAATCCTCGTGATCGATATTCGGGGTAAAACCCTTTAAAACTACAGTGGTGAAAATAGTACACTTGCTAAAATCACGATCAGTGATCATGAGACATGGACGATCACAACCATGGGCTTAGATGGAATTTTTGATGCCTAAGGATGATTTTGAGTAAAACCTCCAAAATCCGGCCTTCACCTCCTTGGTTTAGCATTTCTTTTCTTATTTTCTTTCCTTTTATTAATTATTATTATTATTTAGTTAGTTCACAAATAATTATTTTCATAAATTCAGAAAAAAACAAAAAAAATTATTATTATTATTATTATTAATTTCACTTTAGTAATTATTTTTGTAAATAAAATACTAACAAATTAATTAGTTTAATTAGTTAATTTTAACCTTTTTTCACAATAAATAAAAACAAATTTAGACTTAGGCTTTTTCTTTTGACATTTTTAATTCTTTTTTTATTTTATTTCATAAAAAACATAAAAAAAGGTCAAAAAAATATTTTCTTGTAATTAAAATCATTAATTAATTTTCAATTTTAAATATTTAATTGCTTTAAAGGGTCCAACGCCCTCGCACCTTCGAATATAATTTCTCTTCGCGCGTTTATTTTATTTTTCTTTGTGAAATTTATGTACTTGCCCCAAAGCCTTGTAATAATAATTAGGACATTTACTTTCCGCACTTTTATTTAAAATCGGGTCTTTGTTTAATTTGGCGATGTAGACCCGCGCCTTGTAATAGCGTAGGACCTTTATTTTTCCGCATTTTAATTTCCGCACCCTTTAAACTGTTAATCACATGAAAGAATGTTTGCCCAAATAAAATCAAAGCGTAGCTCACCCAATGCATGACAAGACAAATAATAACTGAAAATGACACACAATTCACACACCACTCTTAGGGTACGCCTCACTGTTGCCTTGCCCCTCAAAACGTGGTCGTCGAGTACATGACGTCTTAGTAAGTTCTTATGTCCATGAACATGGCATAAGGGTAGCTTCTAAGGTGTCCTACTGTTGCTCTGGTGATCACACTGTTGCCTTGCCCCTCGAAACGTGGTCGTCGAGTATAGGACGTCTTAGTGAGTCCTTATGTTCCATTGATCTAGTTACCTCGAAACGGTTGCCTCGAAACAAGTTGCCTCGGAATAAAAAGATCAATGGCATAAGGGTAGCTTCTAAGGTATCTTACTATTGCCCGGTGACCACACTGTCCCTAACCCTCGAATTGACCCGAACACCTCCAACGGTGGTGCTACCTACCTCTCAATGGTGGGATGGCACTACCTCAAGGACATTTACACAGACTAATTCCTTAGGGTAGGTAGATGACTCGTAGATACTTGCTCTAATTCAAAACAAATCAAAAACTTCTTTTCACACCGACACTTTGCAAAAAGCTTTCAAAAACAACTTTTCAAACACTCTTGAGGACTGATACAAGAGTCGAACTGAAATTTTAAACGGAACTTTTTCAAACCCACTCACCTTGAAAAGCAAACAAACATTTTGAAAACACAAATGAGCAAGTATCTAAGAGCCCATGGATAACCATGGATAGAAAGGGTGCTAACACCTTCCTTTTCTATAAATCTACCTCCCGAACCGAGAACTAATCTCAATAAGGAATTTTTCTGTGCTTTTGTCCTTTCCATGTTGGAGAAAATAAAAGACGATGGTGACTCTTGCTTACCGCGACATTTCGCGAACCAGCTTTAAACAGTCAGTTCCAGATCCACCGATCACAGAACTGGCGACTCTGCTGGGGACACTTAAAGTGAGGTGTACCTTAGGATAGCTCATACTTATGTTTTCAATTGCTTTGTTTTGCTTGCTTTAATATTATTGGGCCTGTCTTGGGAGTTCTATAGATCCTAACCCGGATCTGGGGATACCTTCTTAGAAAGTAGCAACAAGGCTGTGAGGGAACTGTGCGGGGTATACCGACATGGTTGAAACAGTCTGCTACGTTGATGTGGCACTTTGGTGTGTACCGGTAACCCTTGAGTTCAGTCAAGGAGAGTACGGGGCCTCCATGTGGTGTCATGAAGCATCAACTGACCTTAGGAACCTTAATTGAACCATTTTGGCCTCTTTAGGGTAGTGAGATAACTGACTTTGGTGCAGTCCGAGGTTGGTTGATACTCGATACTACACTCAATTGAGGGTTGCTTTCCTGGAATATTTCGGTCGCCAGTTCAGTGGCTAAATCGAAACGATGAACAATGAAAGCAATCCAGTGATATTGGGACCCTTAGAACCCGGTTACTTCTGATAGGACAGGTTGAGCCCACCAACTTCAAGAGGGTAATACCCAGACCCCATGCTGGCCTGAACTCTAAGGGTTTCTCTTGTGTGACTTGTGTGCCTTCCAACTTGACTACTTGCATGCTTGTTATCTGACACTTGAGTTTCTTGCAGGTTTTGTTTATAGTCCTTAATTGGGACTCATAACAGGGTTTACTAAGTTTCTTGTAGGTTTTGTTTATAGTCCTTAATTGGGACTCATAACAGGGTTTACTAAGTTTCTTGCAGGTTTTGTTTACAGTCCTTAATTGGGACTCATAACAGGGTTTACCTACATTACCCCATGCATAGCATAACATCATACCATTGCATACATCCCGCATAAGGACTAATCCGTTTCAAGGATCTCAAGGGCTTGTGATGTAGGTCATGATGAACCAACTGTCCAGCAAGGGGCAAAGGGAATTTATTTTCCTCTAGCCAAGGTTGTCAGGGGCTATGACCCACTGGATATGGTGAGCCTTTGACCCTTGAAGAAGGACTCTCAACAACATGCAGTTCCTTCAATCAAGCTATCGGATCCCAACTCTAATGATTTTCTTGTTTACCCCGCGAAATCCTTGAAAACATTGCATATATATACAGACATATCATTGCATAACAGGTACCCTTTTGACAGGTCACTTACCATATCCGCTGTTTATTTCAGCAATGGCTTCCCAACAAGATAACCAGGATCTTCAGGCTCAAGAGATTCAGTTCATATAGATCTTCCTAAGCCTATCCAAGGGGCAGGAAGAGTTAAGGACACTCCTTATGGGGAATTTAGCCAAGCAAAGTCCCGAAGATGACAAGGACGAGCAGCTGAAACGTCTGCAAGCTGAGGTAGATACGATGAAAACCCAGATGCTGGGACAAAGGGCTCTCATCCAAAGTTTAGCTCGGGAGCAAGGAGAGCTGAGGGCCATGATCAGTCAGCTTCATCACGACATGAAGCAACCAGCCCAAGTCAGAGACTAGGTCATTGAACAGCTTCCAAGAGGACAAAGGTCTGGTCCAATGAATAGACCTCTCCAAGCTGCTATCACTTCACAGGTCCAACCACGACCTCGCCAAGAACAACGGGCTGATCAGAGCAAGCCAGACAAGCCTAAAAGGCAGTTCACCAAACTCAACGTGTCACCGTCTCAAGCTTTACAACAATTGTTGAGGTTGAATCTGGTGACGTTAAGGGACCCTCCTAAGCATCTCAACACAACCTCCCTAAAGTACAATCCCGAGGAAAGATGTGCATACCACTCTGACAGTCCAGGACATGACACCGACGACTGCTGGGCTTTGAAGAATAAGATTCAAGATCTGATTAATGAAAGAGCTGTGGATTTCACCCAGATAGGCCAAGCTGAATGCTCCTGCCATCCCTACAAGATGCACCAATCGAAGTAACAAGACCTGAGACTAGAAGACTTGTGTTTATTAGAATTTTCAAGTTGTAACTTTCTTTTGACTGTTCAAACATTTATTCATGATTAAACGTTGTTAGTTCATTAATGCATCGCATATGTCTGTTTTGAAGCAATATATCCGCATTCACTATATGCAAACTGTTTTCATATTTTTGTGACGGTCAACTCTCAATAATTCTAAGCCTCTTGAGGGAGGATGACAAAAACGATACCACGATTTTACAGTATGCTTTTGAACAGACCCCGCTGATGAGGTACAGGCATTGTTTCAATTCCTAAACACTGGAGTTATAAGGAAGATAATCCCTCGTTAACCCCTTCGAGCCAAAGAAGTAGGAGTTTTTCTTTTCGAAAATTAAAACCCTTTATCATAACCTGGGGCAGGGTAGTTCTCTCAGTTGATCCAAGTTGTGATCGGTGGATCTGGAACTGACTGTTTAACGCTGGTTCGCGAAATGTCGCGGAAGCAAGAGTCGCCACCGTCTTTTATTTTCTCCAAATGGAAAGGACAAAAGCACAGAAAAATTCCTTAAAGAGATTGCTCTCGGTTCGGGAGGTAGATTATAGAAAGGGAAGGTGTTAGCACCTTTTCTATCCATGGTTATCCATGGGCTCTTAGATACTTGCTCATTTGTGTTTTCAAAAATGGTTTGTTTGCTTTTCAACTGTGGGTTTTAAAAAGTTTCTTTGAAAATTTCAGTTCGACTCTTGTATCGGTCCTCAAGAGTGTTTGAAAAGTTGCTTTCGAAAGCTTTTTGAAAAGTGTTGGTGTGAAAAGTATTTTTGATTTGTTTTGAAATTTAGAGCAAGTATCTAGAGTCGTCTACCTACCCTAAGGAATTCGTCTGTGTAAATGTCCTTTAAAGTAGTGCCATCCCACCATTGAGAGGTAGGTAGCACCACCGTTGGAGGTGTTCGGGTCAATTCGAGGTTCGGGACATGGTGATCACCAGAGCAATAGGAAGACACCTTAGAAGCTACCCTCATGCCAGGTTCCCGGATCATGAGGACTTACTAAGACATCCTCTACTCGACGATCACCTTTCGAGGCAAGGCAACAGTGAGGCGTACCCTAGGGGTGGTGTGTGATTTGTGTGTCATGTTCATTTATTTTATCTTGTCATGGTATAGGTGATCTACGCGTTTGTTTTTATTTTTGTCCATTTATTCTTGCATGCATTTGTTAACAGTTAAAAAATTACGAGACAGATAAAATTCTAAACTATTACAAAAGGCGCGGGTCCACATCGCCAAAATTTCCAGGACCCGATTTGACAGAAAAATAAAGGATTAAAGTAAAGATAAATATTACATAGCCTTGGGAGAATTACATAAAAAATTAAAAGAGAAAGAAATAAATACGCGAATTGAATTAAACTGGAAACGAGGGCGTTGGACCCTTCTTAATGGAATTAAATTAAATTGTTAAATTAATTAAATTAAAAGAAAAGGAAATTTTTTTTTGAGATTTTGATATTTATGATTTTAATGAGGAAGACTAATTGAAATTAAAATACTAACCCTAATTCTAATTGTTTTTTAGTTTATTAAGAAAATATTAAAGTTAAACCTAAATTAACCTAATTATTTACATGCAATTTTAATTTATAAAAATAATAGGAATTATTTAATTATTTAGAGAAAAGAAAAGAAAAGGGATAAGAAATTAATACAAACCCTAATTCTACCAATTTTAAATTTATTAAAAAATGCTTGAATTAAACCTAATTTAATAGCTAAAATTAATGAATAATATTTATTTACAAAAAAAATATATTAATTAAATAAAATACTTATTTTTGTCTTTTTCTGATTTTATATTGTTTTTTTTAATATTTTTTATGAAAGTATTTAAATTAAAGAACTAATTAAAAATAATATTTGAAATAAATAAAAAGAATAAAAAAATATAAAAGAAACTTGCAAACCTTGGGGGGTTCTGTCCCCAGTAGGAGGTGAATTGTTAGCATTTAGGCCCAATTATCCCTGGCCCTATTGACCTGTTCAGGACGCGTGTGGGATCTTTGACTAGGGTCCATGGTGTTCTTCCAATCAGCGCATTTGGATTGATCTTTCTACACACGTGGCAAGCTGGAAGTTATGGACGCATGGTGCTCCTTAATGTTGAAACTGCATAGAAGCATTAAATGAAAAATAATATGGAAAGGGTGGGGGACCTGGGGCTCGAACCCAGGTCCCATGGATTACCATCAATATGCTTTGCCAACTGCTCCGCTTGCATTCTTTGTATATCAAATACCCAACAATTATTATAAAATAAGCCAACGTGTTAGTGACTTTTCCGCGCGAATTTTCAAATGGACCAACCAACGCTTGCCACTTCATCATCTTCTCCATGGCTTTGTTTTTTTCCTGAAATAAAAAAAGAATGGGCAACGGTTTTGAACCGTTCCCTTATGCATCATTCCAAAAAATAGCGAATAGGCCATATGGCCTCATAAATTAGGCGCGAGGGTTGGGTTCTTTTCGTCCAAGCACGCTTGTTTCAATGGTGGTATTGTGATTCCCTAATTTTACAGTATGAAGAAACGCCTAAATTGAAAGCTGAAGAACCCTAATATCCATCAATGGTGAAATCGCGTAGGGGTGATAAAAATGCAATCAAACAACTGGGTTAGCTTCAGAATCAATCAAGAAACATAAATCAAACATTAAAAAGCATTGAAAACGCATGAATTATGATGCAAGCATATGAAAAATTTTCTGTACAGGGCGCGATCGTTCTCACTTTTCTTGGTGTCAAAGCTTGTGGTTTTGATCCAAATCCCTTCCTTGAAGTCTCAGCAAGCCAATGGAATAGTTGTTTGATCTTGAAAAACCCTAAAACCTAGTTTTCAGTTTTCAACTTTTAAGCAAAAAAGTCAAGTGTGGTTCTTGGTCTATGGCGCAGCTGGGAGTCCTTTTGCACGAGGGTTAGCTTGCCTATATATGTATGAATGATTTAGGTTAAGAAAATTGATCAAAGAATCCTTGAATTGATGAATCAATATTTGATTTTTATGGCATTATTTTTTCAATCTTTTTTCATGCAAACTTAGTCCAAATCATGTTCAATCACCAAGTTACTTTCCAAATCTGATTATACACAAAATCTTGAGATTATTTTATGCACAAAAAGATTCAAAAAGTTAGGTTTAGTATTTTTTACCTATTTATTTTAATTAAATGAATTATTAATGATTAAAAATCCAAATAAATAAATAAAAAATGATAAAAACTTCCCTTTGGGCCACATGGTCGTGCACATGCCTTGGATGATGAATTGTGGAAGAAAAAGAGGCCCATTAGCATTTTTAGGTCATTTGAATCAATGTTGACTTTTCAAAATATCCAAAAATTTCCCAACTTCCACAAGGCATAACTTGCTCAATTTTTAAGCTTTGCTCATGTTCTTAGACATTTTGGAAAGGTCTTTGAGTCCTCTAACCAATGCCTTTGGTCCCATGTCATTTTGATTTACCAATCTCAAGTTATGGCCTTTGACTTAAAGTCCCTTTTTGTTGACTTTTGAAAATGACCTATAATGTTGAAATTGATAACTTTTTGTGAGAGCATTTTTTGAACTTGAAGTGTGAAGAGGAGTTGTAGGACATGTCATTATCTTCAAAATGAGCTTTGGATGGAATTTTTCTGATAATCCATGTGGAAGTTATGCCCTGGTCAATTTACAGTTGACTTTTTCAATTGTCCAAATATGGAAACTTTTGCATCTTGATGATTTTTGAGCCAAGTTTTGAGAATCATGATCAAGCATTGATAAAATGATGTTTGTGGCTTCAAAATGAGATGTTTACCAAAAATTTGGACTTTTGACTGTCAAATGACCATTTTGCCCCTACAGTTGACTGTAGTGCAATTAGGGTTTTTGACTGTGCAATTTTGTGCTGAAAGTCTTGAAACTTGATATGAGGATGCTTGACCATATTTATAAGCATGTGGGACTTGATTGGACCCTTGGAAACTTCATTTTCTTTGCCAGAACCAAAACCCTAATTTTGACTGTTAGGAGGCCCTTGAACTGTGCAACCCTTGGGGAGACTTTGAAGCTTTGACTTGGCAAATCTTGAAGAATATGGGAGGGCAAATTTTGGGGTACAACAGTTGCCCCTGTTCAATCTTCTTAGACCTGAGGATGCAGATTGGCTGACGTGCCTTTCGTAATCCGAAGGTGGAAGATGATTGAACACTAGAGTGCCCAGAAATTTGCGCTCACATAGTAGTATGATGGTGGAATGGGCTTATAGATGCCATTTGGAGATTGATGGATAGGATGATGGGCTTATAGATGCCATGCTAAGAGATGATGGAAAGTGGATGGGCTTATAGATGCCATCTGGATGTTGATCGCGTAAGAGATTCCTTAGCGGGAACCTGTGTACCTGCAAAAGAAAAAATGATTACCTGGCCTGTTACAGGAGCTGGTCTTCAAATTCTTTGTGTAGATGTGTCCTTACTGGTTACAGGAGCTGGATCTGGAGCCTCAAACGGTGATGAATGAACCAGGGATGGTTACTACCTCAACAGGAACGGTGAGAGAACCTTGGATGACTTTAACCTCAACAGCAATCATGGAGAAAATCTTGGGATGATTACTACCTCCGCAGTATCGGGGAGAGAACCATAGGCGACTACAACCTCAATAGCAATCATTGAGAGAATCTTAGATAACTTCAACTTCAACAGCAATCGTTGAGCGAATCTGGGATTACCACCTCCGCAGTATCGGGGAGAGAACCATGGGCGACTACAACCTCAATAGCAATCATTGAGAGAATCTTGGATAACTTCAACTTTAACAGCAATCGTTGAGCGAATATTGGGATTACCACCTCCGCAGTATCGGGGAGAGAACCATGGGCGACTACAACCTCAATAGCAATCATTGAGAGAATCTTGGATAACTTCAACTTCAACAGCAATCGTTGAGCGAAATCTGGGATTACCACCTCCGCAGTATCGGGGAGAGAACCATAGGCGACTACAACCTCAACAACAAACATTGAGAGAATCTTGGATAACTTCAACTTCAACAGCAATCGTTGAGCGAATCTTGGGATTACCACCTCCGCAGGATCGGGGAGAGAACCATAGGCGACTACAACCTCAACAACAAACATTGAGAGAATCTTGGTGGGAATTACCATCTCTGCAGTATCGGGGAGAGAACCATAGGCGACTACAACCTCAACAGCAATCATTGAGAGAATCTTGGTGGGAATTACCATCTCCGCAGGATCGGGGAGAGAACCATAGGCGACTACAACCTCAATAGCAATCATTGAGAGAATCTTGGTGGGAATTACCATCTCCGCAGGATCGGGGAGAGAACCATAGGCGACTACAACCTCAATAACAATCATTGAGAGAATCTTGGATAACTTCAACTTCAACAGCAATCGTTGAGAGAAATCTGGGATTACCACCTCCGCAGTATCGGGGAGAGAACCATAGGCGACTACAACCTCAATAGCAATCATTGAGAGAATCTTGGATAACTTCTACCGAGTCTTTATCAGGAAAATCTGTTTGGGGTCGATTTAACTGGACTAGAGAAGGCCTTGGACTGGATAAGAAATAGAAAATCTTAGGGTCGATTAACTGAACCGGTCTAGGTCTTGAAATGTCTTCAACTGGATAAGAAACAGGGAGATCTTGGGGTCGATTTGACTGAACCAGAGAAGGCCTTTGACTGGATAAGAAACAGAGAAATCTTTGGAGTCGATTTAACTGAACCGGTCTAGGTCTTGAAATAGATGAGAACTTAACTGAATCTTTTCCTGAAAGGTAAAGGTCAGTCATATGCAATGCATGATATGGGTCAAGCAATGATGTTCTCAACATAAATGATATTTGTAAGATATGATGCGTATATGTATGCTATAATAGATGAAAATGTGATGTTTATGAATGTATCTTTTCATCTAGGAAAGTAAATCCTTGACGGGTGCCAGGAAGTCACTCCTGGGCTGACGTTGAAGAATAGATTTTGCTTCCGCTGGGTGATAGTTGCAAGAATATCGATAGGAGAAGATAACTCCGTTGGGGATAAACTTGACGAATGGAATATTCTGCGGGGAGGAAAGTACTCTAACGATCTTGCTGGGAAGCAATACTCTGTGGGGAGAGAGATACTTTGCTGAGTCGTTGATAATAACTTGCTGGGGATACCCTTGTTGTGTTGGAAGTGTTACCAGACTTCGCTGGGGGTAAGAAGACTTTGTCGAGGACGCTCTTTCCGTGGCTTTTGGCTGAGGATAACCCAGTTATATCCTAGTAAGGAAATAACTCTTTGAATAAAGCCGGGGGACGCATTCGTGTTCTGCGAGGATAAGCTTCCAGAATCTACTGGGGATAAGCTTACTACTTGGGGAGATGGATTCCAACTTTCTTGGGGAAACTGGATTGGACTCTCCTGGGGAAGTTTATTTGATATACTGGGGAAGTAGCTCCATTGACTGTTTGGTGTACCGCCGGGGAACAATCTTTAGACCAAGATTGCCGGGGATGCTTGTTAAGACTGTATGCTGCTGGGGAAGGTTGAGATCTGCTGGAGGACACCCAACTTCCTTAAGTTTGATTGTATGACTGCTTGAGGAGAGTATACTGACTTGCTGGCTCACTCTCTGGGGAATTGGGATGTACTTGGTTATGTTCTTTAGCTGAACCTACCTTGGTACCTTGGAGGATAGAACAATTAGATTGCTTGGACAACTCCTTTATTGCCCCTGTTTCTAATGTTACCTGTAATTAATCCTTTGTTTCGTACGCAAATATTCATGAGTTAGCAAATTATTGTCAATGCATATATCACAAATTGAACCTTGGACGTTCTTCGCAAAACAAAACAGAAAAGGAAAAACAATTAGCAATTTTAACTGAAAGATATATTTGTATTGATTTGGAATTTGCCTGAAAAATAGGCGTTTTGTGTACAAGAGGCTGACGTCCTAGTAAGAGAACGTCGCCGAGCAAAAGAGTTTATACAAATTTTGTACAAGAGAAAATAAACAGCTTTGTGAAATGAATGATCCACTGGGTTTCAACTCTGCTATTGCCTTTATAACTCCGAGCGTCTCATCACTTGATGACCTTGGTTGAAGATGAAGCTGACTGATCGATGCCGTCTGAACTTGACGTAGATACCAGATTCTGGATGCAAAGTGATCAATGAGACATAGTATTATGCTTTTATCCCTAACTTTTGCCTGGACTGCCCTTCCGGGTTTTTAGTCCACCGGGATACCCATTTTTTCCCAAGCCGCCTTTTCAGGTTTTTGACTTGCCGGGTGTACAGATTTTTTCTTTTCATCCCTTCATTTTGCCCGAACCCTTTTGGTTCACCGGGAAGCCCTAATTTTTGCCTAGGCATGTCAGCCTAGCGGGTCTTTTTTATGCCTAGTATCTTTTTACTATGTCTGCATTGGCGGGGTGAGGAAGGTCGTCACCATCCATGTTGGTTAGAATCATGGCTCCTCCTGAGAACACATGCTTAACCACAAATGGCCCTTCGTACGTAGGGGTCCACTTGCCCCTTGGATCACTCTGAGGAAGGATGATTCGCTTGATTACCAGGTCCCCAACTTGATATTCTTGTGGTCTGACCTTTTTGTTAAATGCCCTGATCATCCGTTTCTGATACGTCTGACCATGGCAGATAGCAGCAAGTCTCTTTTCATCAATAAGGTTTAGCTGATCAAGTCGTGTCTGGATCCAATCATCTTCGTTCAGATTTGCATCCTTCATTATCCGCAGAGAAGGTATTTGCACTTCGATTGGTAAGACTACCTCCATACCATAAACCAAGGAGAAAGGAGTTGCCCCGGTTGACGTCCTAGCTGAGGTACGGTACCCATGTAGAGCGAACGGTAACATCTCGTGCCAATCTTTATAAGTCACTGTCATCTTCTGCACGATTTTCTTGATGTTTTTATTTGCTGCTTCTACAGCCCCATTCATCTTCGGTCTGTAAGGAGAAGAATTGTGGTGCTGTATCTTAAACTGCTCGCAGAGCTCAGTGATTATCTTGTTATTGAGATTGGTGCCGTTGTCTGTAATGATCCTCTCTGGGACGCCGTACCGACAGATCAGGTTGTGCCGAATGAACCGTGCCACAACAGTCTTGGTTACCGTAGCATAGGAAGCTGCTTCAACCCACTTTGTAAAATAATCAATCGCCACTAGGATGAAGCGATGCCCATTGGATGCCGTAGGTTTAATCTCACCGATCATGTCTATGCCCCACATTGCAAACGGCCAAGGCGCAGTCAGAACATTCAGAGGAACTGGAGGAACATGCACCTTGTCTGCATAAATCTGGCACTTATGGCATGTCCTGGAATGTTGGTAGCAGTCAGCTTCTATTGTGGACCAGTAATACCCTGCCCGAAGGATCTTCTTTGCCATTGTATGTCCACTGGAATGTGTACCAAAGGTCCCTTCATGTAGCTCTTCCATGATCCTTTCTGCTTCAGTCTTATCCACACAACGCAGTAAGGTTGAATCATGGTTTCGCTTGTACAAGATGCCGTTGCTAAGGAAGAACTTTGCCGCGAACCTTCTCAAGAACTTCTTATCATTGACAGAGGCACCTTCAGGGTATTCCTGAGCTTCCAAGTATCTCTTTACCTCATGGTACCAAGGCTTCTCAGTCACCAATTCAGTCTCGAGATCACAACAGTATGCCGGTTCGTCCAGTTTCCAGATGATGATCCGGGGAGCCTCATTGTCCCATTTAACTTTGAACATAGAAGACATTGTAGCTAACGCGTCCGCCAACTGATTCTCTTCTCTCGGAAAGTGTTCAAAGGTTATCTTCGTGAAGTGGGGGATCAAGGTCAACACACATTCTCTGTAAGGAATAAGATTCAGATGTTTCATATCCCACTCTCCTTTGATCTGATTGATCACGAGAGCGGAATCTCCGAAGACACTCAGAAACTTGATCCTTAAGTCGATCGCAGCTTGAAGACCCATGATGCACGCCTCGTACTCCGCCATGTTGTTGGTACAGTTGAAACATAGCCGGGCAGTGAGTGGAGTATGAGTGCCTTGAGGAGATATGATTACAGCGCCAATACCGTTACCCAAAGCATTGGAGGCTCCGTCAAAGTGCATATACCATCGGGATCCTTCCTCAGGTCCTTCATCCGGTCCAGGTACTTCACAATCAGTCACAATCATGATGCTCTCATCCGGAAACTCGAAGTTCATTGACTGATAGTCATCTACGGCCTGATGTGCCAAGTGGTCTGCCAACACACTTCCCTTGATGGCTTTTTGGGTCATGTACTGAATGTCGTATTCCGTCAAGATCATTTGCCATCTTGCTATTCTCCCAGACAGAGCAGGCTTTTCGAATATGTACTTTATAGGATCCATCTTTGAGATCAACAAGGTGGTATGAGTCAGCATATACTGTCTCAGCCGGCGAGCAGCCCATACCAAAGCGCAGCAAGGTTTCTCAAGCAGTGAGTATCGGGTCTCACAGTCGGTAAACTTTTTGCTAAGGTAATAAATGGCGTGCTCTTTTCGGCCAGACTCGTCATGCTGCCCCAGCACACACCCCATTGAGTTGTCAAGCACTGTCAGATATAGTATCAGAGGTCTCCCTTCAACCGGTGGCATAAGGATGGGTGGTTCTTGGAGATACTCTTTGATTCTGTCAAAAGCAGCCTGACATTCATCATTCCAGCGTACTACCTGATCTTTCTTCAGCAACTTGAAGATTGGCTCACAGGTAGCAGTCAGGTGTGAGATGAAGCGAGCAATGTAATTCAGGCGTCCTAAAAAGCCTCTGACTTCCTTCTCTGTCCTAGGCACTGGCATCTCTTGAATAGCTTTAACCTTGGCAGGGTCCACTTGAATACCTTTATCACTTACAACGAAGCCTAGCAACTTTCCAGATCTTACCCCGAAGGTGCACTTGTTCGGGTTCAGCCTCAGCTTGTACAGTTTCAACCGGTCAAACAATTTCTGCAGATGATCTAGATGCTCTTCCTCAGTTTGGGACCTTGCGATCATGTCGTCAACATACACTTCTATCTCATGATGGATCATGTCATGAAATAAGGCAACCATGGCACGTTGGTAGGTTGCCCCAGCGTTCTTTAGTCCAAAAGGCATGACCTTGTAACAGAAGGTGCCCCACTGAGTAACAAATGTAGTCTTTTCCATGTCTTCAGGAGCCATCTTGATCTGATTATAGCCTGAAAAACCATCCATGAAAGAGAACACCTTATGCTGAGCTGTATTATCAACAAGGACATCAATGTGAGGTAGGGGGAAGTCATCCTTGGGGCTGGCCCTGTTCAGATCCCTGTAGTCAACACACATTCTGACCTTACCGTCCTTCTTCGGTACCGGCACCACATTAGCAACCCACTGAGGGTAAGAAGTCACTGCAAGAAACCCGGCATCAAACTGCTTCATAACCTCGGCTTTGATCTTCTCAGACATCTCTGGACGCATACGGTGGACCTTTTGCTTAACTGGAGGGCAGTCTTCCTTAGTAGGCAAGTGATGGACCACAATATCGGTATCCAACCCGGGCATGTCTTCGTAGGACCAGGCAAATATCTCCACATAATCATGTAGCATCTTAGTCAACCGTTGCTTCACGCTGAGCTCTAGGTTGGCACCAATCTTTACCTCTTTCCTGTCTGCCTCAGTACCCAAGTTTATTATTTCCACTGGCTCTTCATGTGGTTGAATTGCCCTCTCTTCCTGAAGCAACAGTCTTGCAAGCTCGCCAGGCACTTCGCAATCATCTTCACCTTCGTCTTTGGCTAAGTTGATCGGATTTTCGAAGTCATAACTGGCAGTAGCAGAGTCGTTATCAGTGAGATCCAGAGTGGATTGAAACCTGTATGGGTGAGTGTGTATAAATACAGCTGTTTTGAAAATATGTATAAAGGAAGAAAAGACAGAAAAGGAGCATAAGATTTGAAATGCGAGAAAACGTCCAAGATTTTCATTTATGATATATGAAATGACAATTTATATGCCCTCACAAATAAAACCACGGTGCCTCGGGTAAGACACCGGGCCATATAGTTCAATTTATTGTTTATTACAAATAACGAAACAAGGAAGTTTATTACTGCGTAACAAAAGTAACAGGAGTATGGTCTTTGACAATCCAATTGGTCAATCCGCCTTCAGTCGTCGGATAAATCCAGCTATTGAACTCAGCTTCATCCACTTCATCTTCGTCCCCAACATCATTCACTCCTGGATTTGTAATGAGCACAAGAGGTCTTCTGGTCTTTGCCTTCCGCATAGCTTTCTGTCCCTCTGCAGTAAAACCCAGCCCAAATTTGTCAGTTTTCTGTGTAAAGTCGGGAAGCCTGCCCCAGTTAGCACATTCACCTTTTTGAACCACAGCCCGGGCATCCTTCAGGGAAGCCATCTTCAAGGGAACATCCTCTTCGACCGCTGTTTCTGCTGCTATTGAAATTGGAAGCACCTCCTCGAAATGCTGAAAGGGGGTTTCAATAAACTCCCCGTCCATCTCAATGTATCTGAAGGAATTCAAATGGCTCACCATATACTCCTCATCTCCTTGCATAGTGACGATCTTTCCTCTGACGGGGTATTTTAGCTTCTGGTGCAAGGTAGAGGTCACTGCCCCAGATTTATGGATCCAAGGTCGACCCAGTAGACAAGAATACGATGGACGGATATCCATCACATAGAAAGTGGAGTCGAACACCTGAGAGCCCACACGAATAGGAATGTCCACTTCTCCATGAACCATCCTCTTGGAACCGTCGAAAGCTCTGACGATGATATTGCTGGGTTTTAATTCCAGGCCTTCGCAATCCAAACAGTCTAAAGCCTTCTTTGGTAGAACATTCAAGGAGGAACCAATATCCACCAATACATGCGCCAGAGTAGTGCCCCTGCATTCAATAGAGACATGCAGGGCGTCATTGTGGTCTCTTCCCTTCGCAGTCAGGTCAGCATCTGAGAAACCCAAGCCGTTGTCTGCTGTCAGATTTGCTACGCAATCAGTGAACTGGACTGCAGATGTCTCCTGTGGCACATGGGCCATTTTGAGAAATGAGATCAAGGCCTTAGCATGGGCCTCGGAGCATAGCAATAAGGAGAGCATGGAGATCTTGGAGGGCGTATGCCCCAGCTGTTCCACCACATTAAAGTCACTCTTTTTTATTATCTTTAGAATCTCCTCCATTTCTTGTTGGGAGGCCTCAGCATTTATAGGTATCGGTGCCTCCATCCGGGCAGGCTCATCTTCAATCCCCTTGCCCCGAGCATTAGACGACTCGGCGGCAGGGGAAACAACTTAATCAGCAACAGGAACAGGTACACTTGTAGGTGTTATAAGGAGGGGTCTTTGAGTAGCGGGCGGTGCAATGTCAGGCGAGAAGAGCCTGCCACTGCGGGTAACCTTGGCTGGGCCAGTGATATCGCAGATACTGGCGCCAGTGTTGAACTCTTGTTTGATTCCATTCACATATACGTCTGCCCCATAATGCCAGGGGACAGCCTTATCAGATACGTAGGGAAGAGGCCCCGGAACAGTAATAACCACAGGTGCGACAGTCATGATTTGGACAGGCTTCTTCGGGAGAGCCTTGATTGGATTATTGAAGATGGTAACCACAGAGACTTCTTCTACCGGAACCAACTGAACAACAGACTTCTTGAACAGAATCTCCTTACTGTCCATCAGGCTTTGGATGCCTAACTTCAGCAAGGGACAACCAGATAGGGAAACAGCACAGAACATGCAACTCTCACTGCAACCCGGAAATAAACCGGCCAGCAGTAGGTTCCTCTTGACAGTCTTCAAAGGAGTAGCTACATCATCCACAGAAACAGCGTATACCTCTTTATCAACAGCATTTACCCCATGCTGAGGCATAGGAGCAGTAACCACATTCGGCCTCTCAGGCGCTTCAAACTGTATCTCCTTTGCGTCAATAAGGTCTTGCACCTTATTCCTTAATGCCCAACAGTCATCAGTGGAATGCCCTGGGCTATCAGAATGATAAGCACAGCGAGCATTTGGGTTGTATTTTGGGGAGGCAGTGTTTACACCTTTGGGGGCCTCTCTGACAGTCACTAGGTTGGTGGATAGCAACTGTAGCAAGATCTGCGATAAGGTCATGCTCAACCGGGTGAACTCTCTCCGGGGTCTTTCATCCCTTTGAGGATTGGTTGACCGAGGAGCGGCAGTAGGCTTAGCAATCATTACCGCACTGACAGATTGGCGGCGCTCAGATTTCTCTTGTCTTCTAGAGCCATATACAGCACTAGCCTCCTTCTTGAAGGGTTTCCTCTCAGAACTAGACGATGCACCCTTCGGAATCTTACCAGACTTCAACCCAGCCTCAATTCTCTCTCCAGTCAGAATAAGATCAGTAAACCCTGCAGATGAGTTACCGATAAGATGGTTGAAAAATGGCCCAGATAGGGTCCCCAGGAACATGTCTACCAACTCCCGATCAGTCAACGGAGGCTGCACTCTGCCAGCCATATCCCTCCACTTCTGAGCGTACTCTTTAAAACCTTCACTTGAACCTAACAACATACCCTGGAGTTGGGTACGTGTAAGGGCAAGGTCGGCATTATACTGATACTGCTTATAGAAAGCAGTAGCCAACTCCTCCCAGTTACGAACCTTGGTCCCATCCAGCTGATAGAACCATTCGAGATGAGTCCCTGAAAGACTCTCCTAGAAGAAGTGGATCCACAAATTCTTATCCACTGAGTACGGTTGAATCTTCCGAACATAGGACCTGAGATGTAGCTTGGGACAAGACGCCCCGTCGTACTTAGTGAAAGATGGTGCTTTGAACTTACGAGGAATAATCACACCGGTAGACAAACCCAAATCTCCGAAATCCAGCCCAGGTACCTGTTTTACCTCCATAGCATTCAACCTGTCCTCCAGCTGCTTGCATCTGTCTTCTGCAGGAGGATATTGCTCTTCATCAAAATCAGTCTCGTTGTCGGAGACTACCGGACTAGGACCTTTTTCCGCTTGAGGAGTACCCTTGCCTATGGAAGAACTAGCCTCTTCATTCTGCAGAGTGTTTCCAAACCTTCGGCCCGAGTTGAACAGAACAGTTCTTCTCTTCTTCTTCTTCTCCTTCTTCAGGAGCAGAGCCTTCAGCTCTTCTTGGCCCTGGGCCAAACCCATGATTAGTTCCTGAAATTGTGCGTTCTGCACCTGTAGAGCCTTGATGGACATCTCGGTTGATGATGAGTCAGGATTCATAATGCTGAAATAAACAGCGAAGAACTGTAAGCAACCTGAAAAGAAGAAAACCTGCTATGCACATGATGAATGATATGTGTTTATGCAATGCATTCAAGGGTTCGAAAGTTCAAATTTGTTGTAGACAAAAAGGAACACACGTTATCATTAAGGAAATAATTGTTCAATACATCAAAGCCTCATGGGCAAAATAATACAAAAGCAAATCAATCCCAAAATATACTACGCATCCTCTTTGGAGCTATGTAAGTGTTGAGATTCCTCTCCTCATGCAACAGGCGGGTGAGCTCCAAGACCTTCTTTTCACTAGCATGTAGACTGGTCTCAAGAGAATTCCGTTCTTCCTTAAGCTGGATCCAGCTCTTCTGCATCTCTTCCCAGGATGTGGGCATATCAGGGTGCTGAATAGTGTAGGACACTTCTCCTTCCAAGACTGGCTCTTTGATCACAGGGAGCATATGGGGATAAGGCATCACTAACTTCTGGGAGCGGGCTCGTACCCACTTGAGATAAGGTTCCAACGGGATGGAGTTCCTGTGCCCCAGTGTCTTACTGTCTATCCTACTTGGCATCCTCCAGGCTCTGATAAATCTCTGGCGAAGTCCTTGAGTATCGTTGTCGAAGTCAAAAACTATATCAGGAATTAACATGTCATGAGGACCATCCCTCCGAGCATAACCAAACTGTCTCCAAGCCAGGCATGGGTTGTAAGTAATACCTCCTCTGATTCCAAGTAAAGGAACATTAGGGTACTCTCCGCAATGATCAATGATAGTGACATCCTCTCTAGACCTAGGGCACCAATGTATATCTGCATGTGTGAGAGTCATCAACCGTTGTGACCATCTCAAACCCCGCTCGTTCTTCAAAACTGATTATGGAAGGTGCGAAATAAACCACCTTCCCAGGAGAGGAGTGCAACACATAAGGACACCTCTTTTTCTCATGGTTCGAGTGTAACATGAGTGGAGGATGTCCCCCCAGCAACGTAGGTATAGGATTCCTGGACATGAAGATCTGGACAACACTGATATCTATAAGCTGATCTGGATTAGGGAACAACACCAAACCATAGACAAGGAGGGCCACAACTTCTTCAAAGGCTTTTAAGTCAAGGGAGTTCCAACATTCATGGGCCTTTTCAAACAGAAACCTGGCTAAGAACCCTTTGATACCACTTCTAACTTCCCAATGTCCCTTGAGGTCAGATGATTGTAGGTGCAAGGCTTTAGCAATCTCTTCAAGCTTAGGTTCCTTTTCCATACCGTTGTAGGGTAGTTGATCAAGGATAGGGATCTTCAGGAGCCGGGAGAACTCCTCCAATGTAGGTACCAGCTGATAGTCCAAGAAGGTGAAACAGTGATGCAGAGGTTCAAAGAACTGGAACAGGACCTTTATCATATCTTCCTCAATGTTGGTATTGACCAAGCTGATGAGTCTTCCATGTCTTTCACTGAATGAAGAGCTCCCGGGAATCCTGGATATAAGTTCCTTAAGCTGAGGAGGGACCCTTACAAGGTTGATCTAAATTGTCTTTCTGCGGATAGTTTCCATGTCCTACAAAACAAGAACAGAGATGAAGATTCGAACCCCCGAAATGGTTAGTCAATGCATATGATGCTGGATGATGTCATGATGCTATGATTAAACACACCACATATATTTACAAAAACAAACATGTAAGGCACACAAGTCACACAAGACAAGCCCTTAGGGTTTAGGCCAGCATGGGGTCTGGGTAGTACCCTCTTGAAGTTGGTGGGTTCAACCTGTCCTATTAGAAGTAACCGGGTTCTAAGGGTCCCAATATCACGGGATTGCTTTCATTGTTCATTGTTTCGATTTAGCCACTGAACTGGCGACCGAAATATTCCAGGAAAGCAACCCTCAATTGAGTGTAGTATCGAGTATCAACCAACCTCGAACTGCACCAAAGTCAGTTATCTCACTACCCTAAAGAGGCCAAGATAGTTCAATTAAGGTTCCTAAGGTCTGTTGATGCTTCATGACACCACGCGGAGGCCCCGTACTCTCCTTGACTGAACTCAAGGGTTACCGGTACACACCAAAGTGCCACATCAACGTAGCAGACTGTTTCAACCATGTCGGTATACCCCGCACAGTTCCCTCACAGTCTTGTTGCTACTTTCTAAGAAGGTATCCCCCAGATCCGGGTTAGGATCTATAGAACTCCCAAGACAGTCCCACAATTTAAAGCAAACAAGGAAAGCAATTGAAAACACAGTTATGAACTAACCCTAAGTTACACCTCACTTTATAAAGATATCCCCAGCAGAGTCGCCAGTTCTGTGATCGGTGGATCTGGAACTGACTGTTTAACGCTAGTTCGCGAAATGTCGCGGAAGCAAGAGTCGCCACCGTCTTTTATTTTCTCCAAATGGAAAGGACAAAAGCACAGAAAAATTCCTTAAAGAGATTGCTCTCGGTTCGGGAGGTAGATTATAGAAAGGCAAGGTGTTAGCACCCCTTCTATCCATGGTTATCCATGGGCTCTTAGATACTTGCTCATTTGTGTTTTCAAAAATGGTTTGTTTGCTTTTCAACTGTGGGTTTTAAAAAGTTTCTTTGAAAATTTCAGTTTGACTCTTGTATCGGTCCTCAAGAGTGTTTGAAAAGTTGCTTTCGAAAGCTTTTTGAAAAGTGTTGGTGTGAAAAGTATTTTTGATTTGTTTTGAAATTTAGAGCAAGTATCTAGAGTCGTCTACCTACCCTAAGGAATTCGTCTGTGTAAATGTCCTTTAAAGTAGTGCCATCCCACCATTGAGAGGTAGGTAGCACCACCGTTGGAGGTGTTCGGGTCAATTCGAGGTTCAGAACATGGTGATCACCAGAGCAATAGGAAGACACCTTAGAAGCTACCCTCATGCCAAGTTCCTGGATCATGAGGACTTACTAAGACATCCTCTACTCGACGATCACCTTTCGAGGCAAGGCAACAGTGAGGCGTACCCTAGGGGTGGTGTGTGATTTGTGTGTCATGTTCATTTATTTTATCTTGTCATGGTATAGGTGATCTACGCGTTTGTTTTTATTTTTGTTCATTTATTCTTGCATGCATTTGTTAACAGTTAAAAAATTGCGAGAAAGATAAAATTCTAAACTATTACAAAAGGCGCGGGTCCACATCGCCAAAATTTCCAGGACCCGATTTGACAGAAAAATAAAGGATTAAAGTAAAGATAAATATTACATAGCCTTGGGAGAATTACATAAAAAATTAAAAGAGAAAGAAATAAATACGCGAATTGAATTAAACTGGAAACGAGGGCGTTGGACCCTTCTTAATGGAATTAAATTAAATTGTTAAATTAATTAAATTAAAAGAAAAGGAAATTTTTTTTTTGAGATTTTGATATTTATGATTTTAATGAGGAAGACTAATTGAAATTAAAATACTAACCCTAATTCTAATTGTTTTTTAGTTTATTAAGAAAATATTAAAGTTAAACCTAAATTAACCTAATTATTTACATGCAATTTTAATTTATAAAAATAATAGGAATTATTTAATTATTTAGAGAAAAGAAAAGAAAAGGGATAAGAAATTAATACAAACCCTAATTCTACCAATTTTAAATTTATTAAAAAATGCTTGAATTAAACCTAATTTAATAGCTAAAATTAATGAATAATATTTATTTACAAAAAAAATATATTAATTAAATAAAATACTTATTTTTGTCTTTTTCTGATTTTATATTGTTTTTTTTAATATTTTTTATGAAAGTATTTAAATTAAAGAACTAATTAAAAATAATATTTGAAATAAATAAAAAGAATAAAAAAATATAAAAGAAACTTGCAAACCTTGGGGGGTTCTGTCCCCAGTAGGAGGTGAATTGTTAGCATTTAGGCCCAATTATCCCTGGCCCTATTGACCTGTTCAGGACGCGTGTGGGATCTTTGACTAGGGTCCATGGTGTTCTTCCAATCAGCGCATTTGGATTGATCTTTCTACACACGTGGCAAGCTGGAAGTTGTGGACGCATGGTGCTCCTTAATGTTGAAACTGCATAGAAGCATTAAATGAAAAATAATATGGAAAGGGTGGGGGACCTGGGGCTCGAACCCAGGTCCCAGGGATTACCATCAATATGCTTTGCCAACTGCTCCGCTTGCATTCTTTGTATATCAAATACCCAACAATTATTATAAAATAAGCCAACGCGTTAGTGACTTTTCCGCGCGAATTTTCAAATGGACCAACCAACGCTTGCCACTTCATCGTCTTCTCCATGGCTTTGTTTTTTTCCTGAAATAAAAAAATAATGGGCAACGGTTTTGAACCGTTCCCTTATGCATCATTCCAAAAAATAGCGAATAGGCCATATGGCCTCATAAATTAGGCGCGAGGGTTGGGTTCTTTTCGTCCAAGCACGCTTGTTTCAATGGTGGTATTGTGATTCCCTAATTTTACAGTATGAAGAAACGCCTAAATTGAAAGCTGAAGAACCCTAATATCCATCAATGGTGAAATCGCGTAGGGGTGATAAAAATGCAATCAAACAACTGGGTTAGCTTCAGAATCAATCAAGAAACATAAATCAAACATTAAAAAGCATTGAAAACGCATGAATTATGATGCAAGCATATGAAAAATTTTCTGTACAGGGCGCGATCGTTCTCACTTTTCTTGGTGTCAAAGCTTGTGGTTTTGATCCAAATCCCTTCCTTGAAGTCTCAACAAGCCAATGGAATAGTTGTTTGATCTTGAAAAACCCTAAAACCTAGTTTTCAGTTTTCAACTTTTAAGCAAAAAAGTCAAGTGTGGTTCTTGGTCTATGGCGCAGCTGGGAGTCCTTTTGCACGAGGGTTAGCTTGCCTATATATGTATGAATGATTTAGGTTAAGAAAATTGATCAAAGAATCCTTGAATTGATGAATCAATATTTGATTTTTATGGCATTATTTTTTCAATCTTTTTTCATGCAAACTTAGTCCAAATCATGTTCAATCACCAAGATACTTTCCAAATCTGATTATACACAAAATCTTGAGATTATTTTATGCACAAAAAGATTCAAAAAGTTAGGTTTAGTATTTTTTACCTATTTATTTTAATTAAATGAATTATTAATGATTAAAAATCCAAATAAATAAATAAAAAATGATAAAAACTTCCCTTTGGGCCACATGGTCGTGCACATGCCTTGGATGATGAATTGTGGAAGAAAAAGAGGCCCATTAGCATTTTTAGGTCATTTGAATCAATGTTGACTTTTCAAAATATCCAAAAATTTCCCAACTTCCACAAGGCATAACTTGCTCAATTTTTAAGCTTTGCTCATGTTCTTAGACATTTTGGAAAGGTCTTTGAGTCCTCTAACCAATGCCTTTGGTCCCATGTCATTTTGATTTACCAATCTCAAGTTATGGCCTTTGACTTAAAGTCCCTTTTTGTTGACTTTTGAAAATGACCTATAATGTTGAAATTGATAACTTTTTGTGAGAGCATTTTTTGAACTTGAAGTGTGAAGAGGAGTTGTAGGACATGTCATTCTCTTCAAAATGAGCTTTGGATTGAATTTTTCTGATAATCCATGTGGAAGTTATGCCCTGGTCAATTTACAGTTGACTTTTTCAATTGTCCAAATATGGAAACTTTTGCATCTTGATGATTTTTGAGCCAAGTTTTGAGAATCATGATCAAGCATTGATCAAATGATGTTTGTGGCTTCAAAATGAGATGTTTACCAAAAATTTGGACTTTTGACTGTCAAATGACCATTTTGCCCCTACAGTTGACTGTACTGCAATTAGGGTTTTTGACTGTGCAATTTTGTGCTGAAAGTCTTGAAACTTGATATGAGGATGCTTGACCATATTTATAAGCATGTGGGACTTGATTGGACCCTTGTAAACTTCATTTTCTTTGCCAGAACCAAAACCCTAATTTTGACTGTTAGGAGGCCCTTGAACTGTGCAACCCTTGGGGAGACTTTGAAGCTTTGACTTGGCAAATCTTGAAGAATATGGGAGGGAAAATTTTGGGGGCCAACACAAGTGCATAACAAATGGCACCAAAGAGGTCCTTACAAAAAAAAAGGAAGACAGTGATGATTCCGAATAATCATAAGGATAGGCAATCATTATACCTCAAAAGTAAAAACCCAATAAGTCAAAACCTACGAAGGAGACTTACAAAACTGGGGCATCCCGCTGACTGTAATCACAAAAGAAACGGTTCAGGAAAAATTTAGGGATAGCAAAATAAAAAAAGAGGTCATACAAACCCTCAACAAAAACAAAAATGACTGCCCATTCAAAATAAATTGTCAACATTCGAACCATCACCAGAATATCAGGACAAAGACTCAAACAAGGTCTAACGCACAATCAACTGAGCTTAGGTTTGAAGAACATCACGAAGAGTGGGTGGGTACAAATAATTTGAGCCTTTATCCTTTGTTTCTTAAACCGTAAACCAGGCCACGCTACAACCCTTAAAAGTCCTAGCTGAAGCATGGGTTAGTTCGAAAGCATACTGTTACAAAGGTATCCTGACTCCTTAAGGCTTGCTATAAAATATTAAGTTGACATCACATTTTACAAAAATCTATTGTTTTATTAAAAAACTTGCATTTCCAAAAACTTCGAGACAGACATAAGCTTTGCATTTTTGACATAACTCTGTTTGCATATGACTTTTCGTTTGAACAGCATAGAAATTCGCACGACGAATGCCTAATGAACAGAAGCACTTCCAATCAAGGGGCAGACATGATCATGGTCTATTATCTGGGGCAGTCCAATCAAGATTCGGAGAATCTCTCAAAGGCCAAATAGCCTGGGGCAAATCTCTGCCTGAGTCACTTGGGGCATTCCAGCAACGAATCTTGCACGATCAGACATCTTCTGGTAACATGGCAACACAAGCAGCCAGGGGCACCTCCCTGCATTCTAAGAGCGTGGACATAGTCGAAAAAATACTACGCACGATAAAAGACCCGCTAGGTTGACATACCTAGGCAAAAATAAGGGCTTCCTGGCGGACCAAAAGGGTTCGGGCAAAAATAAGGGATGAAATGAAAAAACCTGTACACCCGGCAAGTCGAAAACCTGAAAAGGCGGCTTGGGCAAAAATGGGTATCCTGGTGGACTGAAAACCCGAAAGGGCGGTCCAGGCAAAAGTTAGGGATCAAAAGCGTACGACTGTATCCTGGCATCTCGTCACCTGTCTACCAGAAGATTTGTCATTTACCCCCACAGGTGCCTTCTCCCACTGAAACAGGGGCAGTAATGAGTCGTCCAAGCGATCTAATTGCTCTGTCCACAAGATATAAGGTATGATCAGCTGAAGAACATAACCAATATACCTTAACTCCCCAGAGGGTGAGCCAGCAAGTCAATGTACTCTCCCCGAGCAAAGCTATACTATCAGCCTTAAGGAAGTTGGGTATCCCCCGCAGATCTCAACATTCCCCAGCACAATATACGGACATTCTTAACAAGCATCCCCGGCAGTCTTGATCTAAGATTGTTCCCCGGCGGTATACCAAACATGCAGCGGAGCCACTTCCCTAACATATCAAATTAATTTCCCCCAGAGAGTGAGCCAGCAAGTCAATGCACTCTCCCCAAGCAAAAGCTATACTACCAGCCTTAAGGAAGTTGGGTATCTCCCAGCAGATCTCAACATTCCTCGGTAATATACGAATATTCTTAACAAGCATCCCCGGCAGTCTTGGTCTAAGACTGTTCCCCGGCGGTATACCATACATTCATTGGAGTCACTTCCAGTACACCACAGAATTTCCCCAGGAGAGTCCAGCATGGTTCAAGATTTCCCCAGGACAGTTTGAATCATCTCCCCAGCAGTAAGCTTATCCCCAGTAGGTTCTGGAAGCTTATCCCCTACAAAGCACGAACGCGTCTCCCGGCTTTCTTCAAAGGTTATTTCCCTACCAGGATATAACCGGGTTATCCTCAGCCAATAGCCACGGGAAGATCGTCCTCGGCGAAGTCTTCCTATCCCCAGCAAAGTCTATTAACACTTCCAATATAACAACGGTATCCCCCAGCGGAGTTCATCATATCTTCCAATAAAACTCAACAATGGTATCCCCAATGGAGTTCTCAGCATCTCAACAAAGTACCTCTTCTCCCACAGAGTACTGTTCCCCAGCAAGGTAGCTAGAGTAGTTTTTCCCCGCAGAGTAATCCATTCTCCAAGTTTATTTCCCAACGGAGTTATCTTCTCCTACTGGTATTCTTGCAACCATCATCCCCAGCGGAAACAACAAAGCACTATTCCTCAACATCAGCCCAGGATGTGACTTCCTGGCACTCGTCAAGGATCTATTTTCCTAAGACAAAAGCATACATCGTATTTCCATACATCATGATACATGCATAAACACATCATATCTTACAATCTCATTTATGTTGAGAGCATCATTGCTTGATCCATATCATGCATTGCATATGACTGACCTTTACCTTTCAGGAAAGATCCAGTTAAGTTCTCAGCTATGTGCAAGACCTCCTCTGGTTCAGTTAAATCGATTCCTAAAGATTTTTCTGATGCCGATCCAGTTGAAGTTATTTCAAGACTTTCGTCTGGTTCAGTTAAATCGACCCTAAGATTTTTCTGATTCTTACCCAGTCGAAGTTAATCCAAGACCTTCTCTGGTTCAGTTAAATCGATTCCTAAAGATTTTTCTGATTCTTATCCAGTTGAAGTTATTTCAAGACTTTCGTCTGGTTCAGTTAAATCGACCCTAAGATTTTTCTGATGCCGATCCAGTCAAAGGCATTCTCTGGTTCAGTCAGATCGACGCTAAGATCTCCCTGATTCTTATTCCAATTGAAGATTGCAAGACCTTGCCTGGTTCAGTTTAAATCGATTCCTAAAGATTTTTCTGATACCGATCCAGTCAAAGGCCTTCTCTGGTCCAGTTAAATCGATTCCTAAAGATTTTCCTGATGAAGACTCAGTAGAAGACATCCAGATTCTCTCATCGTTACTGTTGAGGTAGTAATCGCCCCAGATTCTCTCATCGTTACTGTTGAGGTAGTAATCGCCCCAGATTCTCTCATCGTTACTGTTGAGGTAGTAATCGCCCCAGATTCTCTCATTGTTACTGTTGAGGTAGTAATCGCCCCAGATTCTCTCATCGTTACTGTTGAGGTAGTAATCGCCCCAGGTTCTCTCATCGTTACTGTTGAGGTAGTAATCGCCCCAGATTCTCTCATCGTAACTGTTGAGGTAGTAATTGCCCCAGATTCTCTCATCGTTACTGTTGAGGTAGTAATCGCCCCAGATTCTCTCATCGTTACTGTTGAGGTAGTAATCGCCCCAGATTCTCTCATCGTTACTGTTGAGGTAGTAATCGCCCCAGATTCTCTCATCGTTACTGTTGAGGTAGTAATCGCCCCAGATTCTCTCATCGTTACTGTTGAGGTAGTAATCGCCCCAGATTCTCTCATCGTTACTGTTGAGGTAGTAATCGCCCCAGGTTCTCTCATCGTTACTGTTGAGGTAGTAATCGCCCCAGGTTCTCTCATCGTTACTGTTGAGGTAGTAATCGCCCCAGATTCTCTCATCGTTACTGTTGAGGTAGTAATCGCCCCAGATTCTCTCATCGTTACTGTTGAGGTAGTAATCGCCCCAGGTTCTCTCATCGTTACTGTTGAGGTAGTAATCGCCCCAGGTTCTCTCATCGTTACTGTTGAGGTAGTAATCGCCCCAGATTCTCTCATCGTTACTGTTGAGGTAGTAATCTCCCCAGATTCTCTCATCGTTACTGTTGAGGTAGTAATCGCCCCAGATTCTCTCATCGTTATTGTTGAGGTAGTAATCGCCCCAGATTCTCTCATCGTTACTGTTGAGGTAGTAATCGCCCCAGATTCTCTCATCGTTACTGTTGAGGTAGTAATCGCCCCAGATTCTCTCATCGTTACTGTTGAGGTAGTAATCGCCCCAGATTCTCTCATCGTTACTGTTGAGGTAGTAATCGCCCCAGGTTCTCTCATCGTTACTGTTGAGGTAGTAATCGCCCCAGATTCTCTCATCGTTACTGTTGAGGTAGTAATCGCCCAAGGTTCTCTCATCGTTACTGTTGAGGTAGTAATCGCCCAAGGTTCTCTCATCGTCCCGTTGAGGTAGTAACCATCCCTGATTCATTCATCACCGTTTGAAGCTCCAGACTCGATTCCTGTATCTTGCCAGGGCACGTCTGAAGAGTTCGAAGATCCGATTCTTGTATCTTGCTAGGGTGTATTTGTTGAAGACCAACATTACCAGACTCGATTCCTGTATCTTGCCAGGGCACGTCTGAAGAGTTCGAAGATCCGATTCCTGTATCTTGCCAGGGTGTATCTGTTGACGACTATATTCTCCGGACTCGATTCCTGTATCTTGCCAGGGCACGTCTGAAGAGTTCGAAGATTCGATTCCTGTATCCAGCCAGGGCACGTCTACATAAAGAGTTTGAAGATCAACCCCTGTAATAGGCCAGGTAATTATTTCTCTTTCTCAGGTACGCAAGTTCTCGCTAAGGGATCTCTTACGCGATCGACACCTAGATGGCATCTATAAGCCCATCCACATACCAACAGTTCCAAATGGCATCTATAAGCCCATTCCCGACAAAGTTCTGTCACACTTCCAGATGGCATCTATAAGCCTATCCTCCTATCCACCATCCCTCCAAATGGCATCTGTAAGCCCATTCCCGCCATCGCACTGCTGATACTCAACTATGTGAGTGCAAATTTCTGGGCACTCTAGTGTTCAATCATCTTCCACCCTCGGATCACGAAAGGCATGCAAGCCAATCTACATCCTCAGGTCTAAGAAGATTGAACAGGGGCAACTGTTGTACCCCAAAATTTGACCTCCCATAATCTTCAAAGTTTTGACAAGAATCATCCACAAATGGTTCAAGTCTACTCAAGGGCTACACAGTCAACCATCCTCCTAAGCCAGTCAAATTAGGGTTTTGGTTCTTGCAAGGAAGTTGAGGTTTTCAAGGGCTCAATCAAGTCCCATATGCTCATAAACATTGTCAAGCACCTACATGTCAAGTTTCAAGGCTTACAAGGTCAAGTTGCACAGTCAAAAGTCCCATTTGCTCAACAGTCAACTGTAGGGGCAAAATGGTCATTTGGCAGTCAAAAGTCAAATTTTTTGGTCAACATCTTATTTTTAAGCCACAAACATCATTTGATCAATTCTTGATCATGATTCTCAAAGTATGGCTCAAAAAGACTCAAGATGCAAAAGTTTCTATCTTTGGACAGCTGAAAAGTTAACTGTAACTTGACCAGAGCATAACTTCTTCATGGTTCATCATAAAAATTCCATCCAAAGCTCATTTTGAAGAGAATGACATTTCCTACAACTCATCTTCACACTTCAAGTTCAAGAAATGCTCTCACAAAAAGTTATCAATTTCAACATTATAGGTCATTTTCAAAAGTCAACAAAAAGGGACTTTAAGTCAAAGACCATAACTTAAGATTGGTAAATAAAAATGACATGGGACCAAAGACATTGGTTAGAGGACTTCAAGACCTTTCCAAAATGTCCAAGAACATGATCAAAGCTTAAATATTGAGCAAGATATGCATTGGAGAAGTTGGGAAATTTTTGTGAAATGGCCAAAGTCAACTATCCTTGAAATTTCATTTTTTGACAAAAGGGCCCCACTTTTTCCACTTGAATCAGCTTGGCCATGCTTCCCACGTGTGCCACTTTTTATTTCAATATTTAAAATTAATTTTTTCATTTTTGTTAGATTTTATTGGATTTAATTCATTTTAAATCCTTTAAAATCAAATAAAAATCAAAAAGGTTAATTAAGGGACATATCTTGCTTTGATTAGCTTTGAACCACCATTATGCATATACCAAATTCGTTCAAGACCTATTTCAAGCAAAAAAATTCAAATTTGGAGCAAATATGGCAAGTTATTTCAATGGTGATTATGGAGAAAATCAAAACTTCATTGCAAGGCTTAAAAGCTCCTTAATGTGACTGATTCTCATCCAAGCCTATATATACAAGCCTTGCAAGCCTCATTCAGAACCTAGAAAAAAAGGAGAGTGTGCATAAACGGCCAGAGGAAAAGTTCAAAATTTGTCCAAAAAAGTGAGAGATCTAAAGCGGTGTTGCAAACATTTTCAGATCCAAGCAAGCACGTGGCTTTCTTCCTTGCCACTCCCTGAAGCCAAAGCAACCACAAACGTGTCCTAAGGTCCACTACCAAGCGCTGTAAGTTGTCTCAAACTCACCCCTGTACACGAAATCATGTTTCTCCATTCTTGCACTTTTTCTGGAAAATAATAGCATATTCATACTCCATGCCTAATTTCCAATGTAACTGCTATATTCAATTTCATTTTTAGGCTTCGTATAACAATACCCGTGCCTAGGGTTCGTTGGTTTTGTTTTTTAGGTATTTTGTCTACAGGTGAAATTGGGACAAACCATAAGCATAGACGTGATCAGGAGACATGGACGATCACAACCATGGGCTTAGATGGAATTTTTGATGCCTAAGGATGATTTTGAGTAAAACCTCCAAAATCCGGCCTTCACCTCCTTGGTTTAGCATTTCTTTTCTTATTTTCTTTCCTTTTATTAATTATTATTATTATTTAGTTAGTTCACAAATAATTATTTTCATAAATTCAGAAAAAAACAAAAAAAATGTAATTATTATTATTATTATTATTATTAATTTCACTTTAGTAATTATTTTTGTAAATAAAATACTAACAAATTAATTAGTTTAATTAGTTAATTTTAACCTTTTTTCACAATAAATAAAAACAAATTTAGACTTAGGCTTTTTCTTTTGACATTTTTAATTCTTTTTTTATTTTATTTCATAAAAAACATAAAAAAGGTCAAAAAAATATTTTCTTGTAATTAAAATCATTAATTAATTTTCAATTTCAAATATTTAATTCCTTTAAAGGGTCCAACGCCCTCGCACCTTCGAATATAATTTCTCTTCGCGCGTTTATTTTATTTTTCTTTGTGAAATTTATGTACTTGCCCCAAAGCCTTGTAATAATAATTAGGACATTTACTTTCCGCACTTTTATTTAAAATCGGGTCTTTGTTAAATTTGGCGATGTAGACCCGCGCCTTGTAATAGCGTAGGACCTTTATTTTTCCGCATTTTAATTTCCGCACCCTTTAAACTGTTAATCACATGAAAGAATGTATGCCCAAATAAAATCAAAGCGTAGCTCACCCAATGCATGACAAGACAAATAATAACTGAAAATGACACACAATTCACACACCACTCTTAGGGTACGCCTCACTGTTGCCTTGCCCCTCGAAACGTGGTCGTCGAGTACAAGACGTCTTAGTAAGTCCTTATGTCCATGCACATGGCATAAGGGTAGCTTCTAAGGTGTCCTACTGTTGCTCTGGTGATCACATTGTTGCCTTGCCCCTCGAAACGTGGTCGTCGAGTATAGGACGTCTTAGTGAGTCCTTATGTTCCATTGATCTAGTTGCCTCGAAACGGTTGCCTCGAAACAAGTTGCCTCGGAATAAAAAGATCAATGACATAAGGGTAGCTTCTAAGGTATCTTACTATTGCCCGGTGACCACACTGTCCCTAACCCTCGAATTGACCCGAACACCTCCAATGGTGGTGCTACCTACCTCTCAATGGTGGGATGGCACTATCTCAAGGACATTTACACAGACTAATTCGTTAGGGTAGGTAGATGACTCGTAGATACTTGCTCTAATTCAAAACAAATCAAAAACTTCTTTTCACACCGACACTTTGCAAAAAGCTTTCAAAAACAACTTTTCAAACACTCTTGAGGACTGATACAAGAGTCGAACTGAAATTTTAAACGGAACTTTTTCAAACCCACTCACCTTGAAAAGCAAACAAACATTTCGAAAACACAAATGAGCAAGTATCTAAGAGCCCATGGATAACCATGGATAGAAAGGGTGCTAACACCTTCCCTTTCTATAAATCTACCTCCCGAACCGAGAACTAATCTCAATAAGGAATTTTTCTGTGCTTTTGTCCTTTCCATGTTGGAGAAAATAAAAGACGGTGGTGACTCTTGCTTACCGCGACATTTCGCGAACCAGCTTTAAACAGTCAGTTCCAGATCCACCGATCACAACACGCATTATATATTTCTCATGTAATGAGAATCAAGATAAATCGCGTTGGAAGCGAATTTCAAATCCATAAATAAAGTGGAATGAAAATGCTTTTCAATCGAAATAAACGACCAAAACACCTTGCATATGTCAACGAATGGGTTATAAATAACATGGAAATGATAATCGAAGTTAAACATCTATATCACAAACCAATTTCTAAAATCAATTAAAAAATCTAACAAGTTTTTTTTATTGATTTTGTAACTCTTTATCGTAAAAAAATTAGCAAAGAAAAAGTCCTAACTCTTATATTTTCTAATGTTTTGACTACATCACTATTTTTTATTAACATAAATTATGAAAAAGGAATGAACTAAAATCTAATGAAAAATAGTCAGGGGGTGTAACTGGATTCAGGTGGTGAGGTAGTCAAACCAGGTACTAGGCCCATTCTCCAGTATACCAATATCTAGTTTTTTTTAATGATCTATTCAGTTTGTTATAATGAACAAGATACAGAAGAAAAAAAATATAAAAGGTATTTAGGGTTCACACTTGTGACCCTTCAACTTCTCATACATACCTTCCCTCCTCTCTCTTTCTCAGCGTCGCACAAGATTCTTTTCTCGTTTTCTCTGGCAAAACGCATCGCGACCAACACCAATTACCATCATCACCTCCATTGCAACGTCCTTTCCTTCTTTCTCCCAATCCTCCACCTCAAATCAGTGTAAGGCCAATGCAAGAGCTTCGATCGAAGCCAAAATCAGAACCACTGATCAACCCGTCTAGTTACGGTATTGAAAGATTGCAGAAACACATACGCGAGACGAGCATCGTCTAGAAAGAGTCAGTAAAAGGAAGCGTCACTCAAGAAATTCAGAGAGCTTACCAATCGGAGACCATCCGACGCATTTTTTAACTGTATCGAAATAAAGCAGAAACCCAGAGATTCAACCAATATTCAAGGTAATTACGCTTCTGATCATGTACATTCCTCTTTCCATTTCTTCTTCATTTGCTTTGCATATGCTTGTGTTCTCTGAATTGGTGTTATTGTGTTCTTTACGATGCATTGTTGATGATGAAGATGCATGTTTTTTTGAAGCAGTTACAATGAAGCTGCAGCTTGAGGAATGAAAGTGATTGTAGTAGAACTTGATGATGATTCAATGAAGATGAAGATTCAGTTGCGTTTTTGGTGTGAAATAATCGATGAGGATGATGATGTATTGATGGAGAGTTGTTGCAGAAGCTTGAAAGTGTATGAAGGTTGATGCTACAGATACAAAGAAAATGAAGATGCAGTTATGGAGAAAGAGTGAGGAGAGAGATATTTGGAGATTCTGTGAAAATCAATGGTTGATGCACAGAGATGAAACCGAGAGAGAAGGGAATTTCTTGCAGATTGAAGAGAACTATTGATGATAATCCAAGTAGAGAGTGATGATTGTGGTGATCTTGTGAAGAACTAGTTCTGAAGCTGGAGCAAAGAGAGGATCTTCATATTTTTGGAGTTTTTTTCATGGTGAGTTATTCTGTAAATTCTTCTTGAATCCATCGTATCCCCTCTTCCTCTCTTTCTGTTACCAATTCTTTTTTGGCTCCCTCCAGTTTCTGTTGTATCTGGTCAATCTTTTACCCTTTTGTTTAGCAATACTAGTTGGTGTGGCTACCAAACCTGATTCTGAAGCTGGCTGAGAAATGTTCTGTTGAACCTCATACCGTACACTAGAGTTATTCTGCGAGTGCGAACCGGTGGAAACACCATCATCTTTGGAAGCAACAGTACCGTGTACACTCACCTCAGGCAGCTCAGTAGATCCGCGCAACATTTTACAAGTCTCTTGTTCAAGAACACCCTGAGCTATCCTCTCTTGACTTGAATCAACAACACTTGGTTCATTATTTGATTTTTTGAGTTATGTTCTGCTTTTTTTGTATGGATGAAGATGGAGAATCAAGAAGGAGCCATCGATCCAGAAGGTTTGATCTTTTGACCGAATATCAAGAATGAATTATGCTCCATAAAGGTGAGTTTCTTTTCTTTTTTTCTGTGACCTTTTTCTCTTCTGTTATGAATGAATCCTCTGTTATCAATGAATCCCCCTCTCTGATTTTCTTTGTGTATTTTTATCATGAATCAATCCCCCCCAATCTCTGTGAAAATTTCTGTTATATTTTTTTAGAAGTTTGTTACAAGTTGGTTGGAAAGGTTAGTTGACAGTTTGCTTTTTCTGTTAGAATCAGTTGGGCTTAGAAAAACAGTTAGGATTCAGTTATGCATGGTTGGAGGTTTGGGCTGTTAAACAGGGCTGTTAGGAACCATTTGCGATTCAGTTAGTTCATTTTCTCCTTTTCTGCTTTCTAACATTTCCTTTTCTATCTTCTAATTTTCTAATGCAGGGCTATATCACAGTTTGTACAGTTTGATCCAATGGTCCATGGTGCAAAGCTGAAACTTAGCATATTATAGCAAAATGCATTGAATTTGGAGGCATGGAGTTTGACACGAAGCTCATAGAATTAGGACATTCCTTAACTTGCAACATTTTTATAGTTTTCTTTTAAATGTGACACACGTGATATGGATGGTTTTTGGATGTAATTGAATTTTGGTTTATGGTCTTTGATGTAATATATTCATAAGTTGGATTGAAATTGTCACTTTTATGTAATTTTGAATGGTTGAAAGTGTATGTGTTCTAGTTCTTGATTTTGTAATAGCCATGGTTGAATCAAGAAAAGAGACTTTGAATTAATTCACTTGTCTTTGAATTTATTCTCTTATCCTTACATCTTCTCAAAATGTATCTTGAATGAATTGCGATCCCTTCTTTAACCTCAAGTTCTAAATCTTCTTTTTGTATCTCAAACATAATCCAAATTCTAAGCAAAGCCAATTGATGAATCACTTATATTATGAGTACAAGAAAACCAGGAAAATTATCCATAAGTCCTGTAACATCTCTCGCATATATCTTATTCTTCAAGCAAGTTAAATTACTTATCCTTGAATCACATTAAAAACTTTTATTCCATGTTCATCTTAAATCGATCCTTAATGCAACTCAAGCGTTCATGACCAGTCGAAACTCGTTTGACTTCAAATGGCGTGCTTGGTCAATGAACCTTATTCTCAATTGAATCCCTAAATTCTAGTCATCTTGCATTTGAAACAACCATCTTTCATTTGATAAAATGAGCTAAATAAGCTCCTGAACCTATCTTGAATCAACAATTAACAAAGTCATGAACTTAATAAGCCCTTGAATTAATATTAACTCTGAGCATGATTATAAGTTTCAACGAATCCAAGTCAATAGTCATTTATCTCAGTAGTCCAAGTTAACTTGCAATTGAAGTAACAAGTATTTGATGAGAACCAAAAACTGTATCATTCAAAACAAGTCCACAATGTTGAAGAAGGAGAAGCTCAAGATATCCACAACATCGAGCCCTAATCCAATGATCCCCAGTTAAAGCATAACGGAAGAAAACCCTAATTCTCAAGCAATGAAGAAAGATTGCAACCTGATATTGAGGAGAGAGAATATCCCTGTAGTTTGATGATAAAGAAGTCTAGGAAATAAAATCCTAGTTCGAACAAATGATTGATAGAGAAATCAACCGAAACAAGCTCGTGCAAAGATAAGAGCCTTAAAGCCATACAACAACCCTAATTCCTCGAAATCCCTGATCCCAAGCCAAACTATTGACTAATGATGCATGATGCGTCCGATGACCTAATGAAGGTTATGTACCTCAATATCAATTAAGTCCACAGATCCTAGTCACCTTGCATTTGAAGCGACCAACCTCCATTTGATGGAATGATCCGAATGAGCTCCTAACCCATAGCTTACCCAACGATACATATCTAAACTTGACAAAACTCAAAGCAATCTTTCAGTAAGGGAAGAGTAGCGCTCAATGTAGCCTTGAAGTGAGACTTTAATCCAATAAATCTCCATAGAAGAATCACCACCAAGCTCAAACAAAATGAAGAGAAGTCCTGATTCTCTGGCTGAGTTAGGCCCTAATACCTTTGTTCCTTGAAAGAACCTTGAATGAAGAAAAATTTGTATCTTGAGGAAACCTGATAGCAAAGAAATCTATGCTGCTTGAGATCCAAAACCCTAATCTCATACCAAGAAAAATGAGAGCGCCCGTTGAATAAATTTTGAGTAAGATAGAAAACTCAATTCATAGAGAGAAACCCTAATGCCAAAGTGCCCTGATCTTATAACCATGAGACCAATGCTACGTGCGAAATGTACAAAGTATGACGAGGGATCTTAGGGGAAAAAATTGGGGTACAAAAATAGCTCCAAAAAAAAAGTCCCATTTCTTCATCATCAGAATTTTCATCACTAGTTGAGTCATTATCATCTTGCTCTTTGGTTGAGGACTTAGAGCTAGAATTTATTAGAGCTATTGACTTCTTTTCACCCTCCCTGTCTTTGTTCCTCTCCTTCTTACTCTTATTTTCATATTTTTCAAGACTTTGCAATTCTTGTTGATGTTCTTCCACCTTTCCAAACAGAGTTGTAATGGTAAGCGTAGTGAGGTCATTTGCTTCCTTGATAGCTATTACTTTAGGTTTCCATTCCCTGCTAAGACATCTCAGAATTTTATTAGTATCAATTTCATTGGAAACATGTTTTCCAAGTGCATTTAAACGACTCACAAGATGAACGAATCTCTTCTGCATGTCAGAGACAAATTCTCCTTATTTCATGCGAACGAGCTCGAACTCTTGATTGAGTCTATTTATGCGGGACTGTTTAACTTCAGTAGTGCCTTCATGGGCAATTTCTAAAGCATCCCACATTTCTTTAGAGGACGTGCAATGAGACACCCTATAATACTCATCAACACCAAGTGCTGAGATTATCATATTTCTGCCTCTCCAATTGCACGACCATTTCTTTTCATCCATTTCATTTCATTGATCCCCGGGTTTAAGTACTATTGCACCTGCATCATTCCTCATGGTAATTTGAAAGGGACCGTTTTGAATGGCAGTCCATACATTCTTGTCAATGGAATTTATGTGTATTCGCATGCAGTCTTTCTAGTAGCCATAGTTTTCACCATTGAAAACAGGAGCTCTATTATACGCCCCTTTGGTTCAAAGGCCATAACGTTACTAGTAGACACAAAGCACCAGCTAACTGGTGCTCTGATACCACTTGTTAGACGGTGTGGCAAGTGATCGAGAAGGGGGGGGGGGGGTGAATAGATCACCTCTTACTTTTTCAAGGATTTAAAATTATTTTATCAAAGCATGTTGAAAGCAGCGGAACATTAATGTCCTGAATCAATTCCGTCTACTTTGAACCGACTACTAGAAAACTTGACATGTGAAAAACTTGTTGGATTTTATTAGATGAAATAGATGAATATACAACTCAGATTTCTTAATGTTTCAATGCACTTATCATTAAAGCAGTATTTCCAATGAATTAAGAAATTTGTTAGGAATTTTGTCAAACACTTGGCATATGCTAGTTTAATGATTTAATAGTGGTGGTTTGATGAAAGTGTTTGAGCCATTATTTTTATCATTAGACAGAAAAACTTAGCAAGCCAATTGAATTACAAAATTGTGGAATATAAGATAAATAGAAAGAAACAAAGAACGATACACAAGCACTTTGGTAAGAAAGTTCCCCACTGTCGTCCTCGCGTGTGGGTACGTCTCCCTCTCAATTTCACAATTGAAACTAAGAACTTTTATAACAGTTTGCTGAATGTTTGATAACAAGGTTACACTACACAGACAGATATAAATCTCTATGATCTTCTTCTTCTTGTAAGAACCAGCACTTGATATGAGCTGTATCAAGATTCCCTGCAAGGTCCACAATCGATCCTCCGCTTCCACGACCTGTTTTCAAAAATCCTTCTGATTTCCAAACCCCTCGCTACGGCTGAATCTGACTCGTGCGACCATGACTAACAAAACCCTCAATAGCACACCCATTATTGAAGGACAAACCCCTTGGTTTATTTATTGAAGCCTCCTTTAAAATCTTCAACTTAGCTGAGATTCTTTCAATACACAGCTGAACATTATCTCTGACCTCTTGATCCACTTCAACAAGGATGTTTGATTTTCGTTGTTGTTGTTGAATGAAGATGATTAAGAAGATGAAGTTTCTTTAGGCTTCTAGCTACTCAAAAATGTTTGCACACAATTCTAATATGTTGCATTGACTTTTTGCTGAGAAAAATACTTGCTTATATATGTAACAGAAAATAGTTAGCCAAAATAAAGTATTATGAGTCGATGCATGTTGGTCATGAGTCGACTCATGTTAGTTATGAGTTACAGGATGGGTCGACACATATTGTTTTGAGTCTATGCAAGATCATATCATAACATTTTATAGAACCAACAATTTTATATTCGTCGATGCATAACACGTATGTGTCGATGCATACTGATTGTAATTTTAATTTTTGAACATAAAACATGGTATGAGTCGACGCATGATATTATGTATCGATGCATATAAATTCAAAAATGTTTTCCAGGAGCATCAGAATGTCATGTGTCGATGCATACAAGTTTAAGTTTGCATTACAGGGGCATCAAAGTGTTATGTGTTGATGCATAAGATTTTGTATCGATGCATGCAAGTTTAAGTTTGCATTACAGGGGCATCAAAGTGTTATGTGTCGATGCATAAGATTTTATATCGATGCATGCAAGTTTGAGATAGTATTCCATGGAATTCAGTAAGTTATGGATCGATGCAAAACCTGTTGTGTCGACTCATAATGATGCATTATGAGTAAAATACATTTTTAGCTTATTTTAAACATGTTATATTATATTTTTGTAATGCACACATGTATTTATTATTTCACATATATTTGCAATCATTCAAAACCAATTATGAAGGGGTTCCTCACAGTATGAAATGCATGGTATAATGCTGTTTCTCAAAATAAATGAGATCGCGTTATATGCATCTGTATTGTCAATGCTATGATGTATGAATGTAATGTATAGACACATTAATTGTTATGCCGCAGTGTTGCTGGAGTCGGGGAAAATAAATCCTTGAGTACTGTTGGGTATGAGGAGTGTAAGTCTTCATATTTTGAAGTTGAAGTGTTGATGAGTTTCCATTTGTTAGAGAAATAAACTTTGTTGTGAAAGGGAAACGCCGTGCATTGCTTGTGGACCTCATGAAATCCTACTGGGGAATCTTGAGAAACTGGGCGAATTTCACTGGGGAACCTTTGGAGCGGTAACTGGAAGTTTTTTAATGTCGGGGATATGAGAGTGCTTGATACCAATAGGCTGCATACTGGAGATATGATAGCGATCCTATAGTGGGATGTCCTTTTTTCCGCTCTTGCTGGTAAAAGTACATGCAGAAGATTTTATGGAATAGTCTAAAGATATTATCCTATTTCTTAAAGCCATTAGTGATTCTCTTTCTATTTTCTGTTCCTTTTTTTGTTCATTTGTAAACAGTAGTCACGTTCGAATGCATATGTTCAAAAATAATCATTGGACGTTTTCGCAAACAAAACACGGAAATAAAAGAAAAACATATAGTTTTGCACTTTCAAAGGAATATCTTTGTATTAACTTGAATAAGTATTTTTGTATAACGAGACGAACATTCTAGTAAGATAATGTCGTTGTATAATACGAAAACGGATACAATGAAAACATAGCTATGTGAAATAATCCCATGGGGTTCTCACTCTGCTATAGCCTTCATGTCTCTGAGTGTCTCGGTCCACTTGCTACTTTGTCCAAAACTGATTAGATTGATTAGAATCGTTTGAGCTTGTCAGTCGATACTAAAGGTTGTTTGTAACGTGATCCAACAAGACATAGTCATACGCTTTAATTCCCTAACTTTTGTCTGGACCGCCCTTTTGGGTTTTCAGTCCACCGGGATACCCCTTTTTGCCCAAGCCTCCCTTTCGGTTTTCAGCTTGCCGGGTGTACAATTTTTTTTTGTATTTTATCCCTAATTTTTGCCTGAACCTTTGTGGTTCATCGGGATGCCCTAATTTTTGCCTAGGCCAGTCGACCTAGCGGGTCTTTATTCATGCGTAGTATCTTTTGAATATGTTCGCGTTTACAGGGTGCGTAAGGTCGTCGCCATCCATAGTGGTTAAGATCATTGCTCAGACAGAGAATATGCTTTTGATCACAAATGGTCCCTCGTATATAGGAGTCCATTTGCCCCTTGGATCACCTTGTGGCAATATGATACGCTTGATTACCAAATCACCAACCTGATATACCTGACGTCTGACCTTCTTGTTAAAAGCTTTGATCATACGTTTTTTGTACATCTGACCATGACAGACAGCCGTAAGCCTCTTCTTATCAATCAAATTCAACTGGTCAAGTCGAGTTTGAATCCATTCATCTTCACTCAGCCCTGCATCCTTTATGATTCTTAGATAAGATATTTGGACTTCAATTGGTAGAACAACTTCCATGCCGTATACCAATGAGAAGGGAGTTGCCCCTGTTGATGTGCGCGCCGTGGTACGGTAACCGTGGAGAGCAAATGGTAACATCTCATGACAGTCCTTGTAGGTTACTGTCATTTTTTGTATGATCTTTTTGATGTTTTTATTTGCAGCTTCGACAACACCATTCATCTTTGGCCGGTAAGGAGAAGAATTATGGTGTTGGATCTTGAATTGCGTGCATAGTATGGTGATCATGGTATTGTTGAGATTCGTACCATTGTCTGTGATGATTCTCTTCAGGATACCGTACCGACATATGAGATTCTGTTTGATGAATAGGGCCACAACATTCTTGGTAACATAAGCGAAAGAAGCTGCCTAAACCCACTTCGTGAAGTAGTCAATGGCCACCAAGATGAAGCGGTGTCCATTAGAAGCTGTAGGTTTGACTTCTCCAATCATGTCGATGCCCCACATCGCTAATGGCATGGGAACAGTCAGGATGTTTAGAGGAACTGGAGGCACATGTACTTTGTCAACATAGATCTGACACTTGTGACAGGTTCGTGAATGCTGATGGCAATCTGCTTCCATGGTAGACCAGTAGTACCCCGCCCGTAGGATCTTTTTAGTCATCGTGTGCCCACTATAATGGGTGCCAAAAGTGCCTTCATGTAGATCAACCGTGACCTTGTCTGCCTCAACCTTGTCTACACAATGAAGCAAAGTAGAGTTGTGGTTACGCTTATAGAGAATGCCATTACCGAGGAAGAACTTAGCAGAGAATCTTCTCAAGAACTTCTTATCATTGACTGAAGCTCCTTCCGGATAGTCTTGGGCCTCGAGATACCTCTTAACTTCATGGAACCAACTTGTCCACTATCTCTTCAGTATCGATCTCGTGACAGTAAGCTAGTTCATCCATCCGCTCAATGGTGATCTGGGGAGCCTCGTTACCCCACTTGAGTTTAAACATGGATGACATAGTGGCTAGCGCGTCCGCTAGTTGATTTTCCTCTTGTAGAAAATTCTCAAAGGTAATTTCCTCAAAATGTGGGATTAATGTCAACACATATTCTTTGTAGGGGATGAGATTAGGGTGCTTCGTGTCCCATTCTCCTTTGATCTGACTGATGACTAAGGCCGAATCCCCAAATACACTTAAGGACTTGATTCCCAAATCTATGGCAGCTTTGAGACCAAAAATACACGCTTCGTATTCTGCCATATTATTGGTACAGTTGAAACAAAGTCTAGCACTGAAGTGAGTATGACATCCTTCAGGGGATATGATTACAACACCTATGCCATTACCGATTGCGTTGGAGGCTCCGTCAAAAACCAATGTCCATCAGGTTCCTTGTTCAGGTCTGTCATATGGTCTGAGTTCTTCAAAATTGTTTACCATCATGATGTCTTCATCTGGGAATTCGAATTTCATGGATTGATAGTCATCCACAGCCTGATTTAGCAAGGTGATCGGCTAGCACACTACCCTTTATTGATTTTTGGGTAGTGTACTGAATGTTGTACTCAGTCAGGATCATCTGCCACCTTGCTATTCTTCCAGAGAGGGCGGGCTTCTCGAATATGTATTTAATTGGATCCGTCTTGGATATCAATAAGGTAGTATAGGTCAATATATACTGTCTTAGTCGGCGAGCAGCCTATGCCAGAGCCCAATAAGTTTTCTCGAGCAGTGAATATCTGGTTTCACAGTCGGTAAACTTTTTGCTCAGGTAGTATATAGCATGCTCTTTTCGGCCAGACTCGTCATGCTGCCCCAACACACACGCCATTAAATTTTCCAAGACAGTTAGATACATGATCAAAGGTCTTCCTTCGCCTGGAGACATCAAAATAGGAGGTTCTTGAAGGTATTCTTTGATCTTGTCGAAGGCAACTTGGCATTCATCATTCCATTTGACTACTTGATATTTCTTCAGTAACTTGAAGATTGGTTCACAAGTAGTGGTTAGGTGAGAAATGAACCTGGCGACGTAGTTTATCCGTCCTAAGAATCCTCTGACTTCCTTCTCGGTGCGATGAGCAGGCATTTCTTGTATTGCTTTTACCTTTGCAGGATCCATTTTGATACCTTTACCGCTGACAATGAAGCCTAGGAGTTTACCGGACCTCACTCCAAATGTGCATTTATTTGGGTTCAACCTTAGCTTGTATTTCTTTAGCCTTTCAAACAGTTCCTGCAAATGGTCAAGATGTTCCTCTTCAGTTTGAGATCTCGCTATCATGTCGTCCATATAGACCTCTATTTCGTGATGGATCATATCGTGAAACAGAGCTACCATGGCGCGGTGATAGGTTGCCCCAACATTTTTCAACCCGAATGGCATAACCTTGTAACAGAACGTGCCCCACTGTGTGACGAAGGTCATTTTCTCCATGTCCTCAGGTGCCATTTTGATTTGATTATAGCCTGAGAAACCATCCATAAATGAGAACACTTTATGTTGTGCGGTATTGTCAACCAGAATATTGATATGGGGAAGCGGGAAATCATCCTTGGGGCTTGCCCTATTCAAATATCTGTAATCCACACACATGCGTACTTTACCGTCATTTTTAGGCACTGGAACAACATTGGCGACCCATTGTGGATAGGAGGCGAAGACTAAGAATCCGGTGTTGAATTGTTTCATTACTTCAGTCTTGATCTTCCTTGACATGTTTGGATGCATGCGATGGAATTTCTGTTTTACCGGAGGGCAGTCTTCTTTTGTCGGTAGACGATGGACCACAATATCAGCATTAAGTCCTAGCATGTCTTCGTATGACCATGCAAAGACCTCAACATAGTCGTGTAGTAACTGAGTTAAGCGCTTCTTGACACTAGGTTTCAGATTGGCTCCTACCTTGACTTCTTTCTTGTCCTCTTTGGTACCTAAGTTAACTGTGTCAACCAGTTCTTCGTGGGGCTGTATGGTCCTTTCTTCCTGTTGTAGTAACCTGGCTAGTTCCCATGGCACTTAAAAATCTTCCTCACCTTCGTCTTCGGCTTGGTAAATCGGATTTTCAAAGTCACAATAGGCCATAGTAGAATCGTTACCCATGGGATCCTGAGTGGATGTGGATCTTCATTTTAATATGTGAGTGTGTGTAAGAGCATAACTATCTTTGAAAGAAATAAAAATGTAGAAAAAGAAAAACAAAGAGCGTAAAGTTTGCATGCAAACGTCCATGATTCATTGATGACATATGAAAATGAAGTAACAACCCTTACAAATGGACCGTTGTTCCTCGGGTAAGACACAAGGTTTTAAAAGTCTAAATTGTTTAATTATTACAAGTCCGACAAAAATTTAAAGACAATTACTGTTGGATAAAAATAATAGGGAAAAATTCTTTGGCTTCCTAGTTGTCGAGTCCTCCGTTGATAGTTGGAAAAATCCATTCTTCTAGGTCACAATTGTCATCACTATCTTCCACTGCATTGACTCCATGGTTACTCATCCACAAAGGTGGTCCCTCGGTACGAGCACGACGAACAACTTTTTGGGCTCCTGAAGTGAAACCCAAACCAAATTTGTCAGACTTGTAAGGAATATCCGGGAGCTGGCCCCAAATAGTACACCCACCTTCTTCGACTACTGCCTTGGCATCTTTTAGAGAAGCCATCTTTAGCGGAGGCCTAGTAATCTTTGGGACTTGGGAAACAATCTTGGTAGCCGCAACTGTTTGTGGGACTTCCTCGAAATGCTGACACATAGTTTCGATGAATTCACCATCCATTTCCACATATCTGAAAGAGTTCAGGTGACTGACCATATATTCTCCTCTCCATGGACAATGATGAATTTTCCCTTGATTGGGTACTGTTGTATCCCAAAATTTGCCCTCTCATTTCTCAAAGAATCACCCTGGATCCTCAAGTTTGCTTCCATCCAATTCCAAGCCTTAAACTGCAAATTTCCAAGAAAATCACTCACAAGGGCAAAATGGTCATTTGCACACTGAGAAGTCCAACTTTGACTTTTGGATCAAAATCAAATCTCAAAAATCATATTTCATCAAGACATGTTAGAATATGAAGTTTGTTTCACCAAGAATTTCAAAAGTCAAATTTTACTTTGGAAAAGTCAAATTCTAAATATTTAGGAATTTTTCTAAGTATTTAAGAAAATATGACAAGCTCAGAACTTCTGACCATATTATCACCATAACACTCATCAAATTATGGATATTCTCAAGACAAAGTTTGGTCAGAACTTCTGGGCAAGTTTTCACAAAAGTTCAGTCAGAGCTTGCCAGGGTAATTCAAAGAAGGATGAGAAGTGTGCTGCAAGCTTTCTAGAAAGTCTGAAAGCTCCTTCAGAATATGCTGGAGCCAGAAGATAAGAGGATCAAAAGATTGAATGCTATGCAAGCTCAGAACTTCTGATCCAGAACTAAGCCTTTGTGTAGAGTTTCACGTTGCAGGATTTCTGGTTGTGATAAGTCTCATCATCATTTAATGCTCACAACCACCTTCTGAGTCTTTATCCAAAGGATTTCCACCACGTGTACCTCTACTGTATTGGGATGGTAAACTTTGGTACTAGGCCCATGCTTTGTTTTTCTTTTCCTTAAATCCTGCTGGCAACTTCAGTTTAAGCATGGTTAAAAGCTGCTAATCAGCAGCTAAGTTCAGCCTACGCCTGCATCCCATAATTACACCAAACTAGCATACGAAAACTATGATGAAAAAGAAAAGGAACGGGATGCCAAAATAGGTTCAAATCCCATTTGTTTTCCCCCTAAAATCACAACAAATTCATCTATAAATACTTGGCTCCATCACACGTTTAGGGGGCTGGCTTTTGAAGAGAGAGATTGGCCAAAAGAGAGAAAAGAAAGTTGTGAAACCTTCATAAAAATCCAGATTTCTCATACACAAAAATAAACCTTTGTTCTTCCCTTTGAATCAAAGAACACAACCATTCTTCCATTTCTCTTGCTGACTCAGAACATCCAAAGGCAGCCACTCAAAGCTCCAAGCACGCTCCAGGGTCAAGGTAAGTCCTTCTGACTTCGCTTGTTTTTCATTCTGAACATCATTAACATGTAAATATCATAGTATTAATATTGTTCATACCATTGCATAAGTAGAAAAACTATGGATCAAAACTTCTAGAATAATGCTAGGCTCATATTTAGAATCAGAACTTCTATAAACTGTTGTGCTGATTTATTGTTTGTTAAAAGATGGATAAGTTATTGTTGTGCTGATTAAAATTCAAAATGTAATATAAAACTTCTGATTTTCACATGGTGATAACATACAAAACTTCTATGATTTTTTCTCACTGTTAACACACACTGAATTTCTGATCCTTATATGCTGATAACGCACTGAACTGCTAATGTTCACTCACTGGCTCAGCACAACACAAAACTTCTGATCCTAGTTGTTCTTCTTGCAGCAACACGCTATTTCTATCTTGCATTTATTTTCCTTTTCATATTTTTTAATATTAACATAAAAACATAAAAACATTTTCCTTTTACTAATTAATTTATTTCTTTTTTTCGTTAAGACAAAAACATTTTCTAAACAAGTCCATTTATCTCTTATATTGTATATTTCAATATGGTTGTAATAGTAACTTAGGACTTACTTTCACTCGCAATCCCCATTCGTAAATATGTACCCCCATCCCCTAAATATTGTAATAGCGTAGGACTTTACGTTTCCGCACTTTTATTGCTTTCGTACATTGTTAGTAACTAGGGTGTGTATGGCAAGATAAAACCAACAAGTAGACCATCAAAAATCAAAGACAAATGCATGCAATCAAACACACTTGCACACATGCACCCTTAGGGTAATTCCACTTGTTGCCTTACAAAAATGGCCATGTTATGCATGTGGTATGTCTTTGCACAAACAAATCGAAAAATACAAGATCATAGTCCCTCGATGACTCTATCAAAGTTTCCTTTCAAAATGATCTTAGTCCCTAAAAGAAAAGTTCTAAGTCATCTCACAGCATTGCTATCATGGTCATACGATGACCCAACGCCCGTCCCTTCACATCTAATGATGGAGCTTCTTACCAAATCAATGGTAAGATAGCAACATCTAAAGGAGGAGGAAAAGCACATCTAAGACCTTTTGAGTAGGTAAATTCGCTCCTAGTTACTCGCTTTCTCACAACACAAACATTTTTATACACCCACACTCTCATCTTTGAACTATTTTTGAAATAAACACTTTGTATGCGTTCTTATAGAAACGAGAATCATTACAAAGTTACATTTTCAAAATACTTTCAAAAACACATCTCACAAACACACCTTTGAACTATTTTTGAAACAAACACTTTGTATGCATTCTTATAGAAACGAGAACCATTACGGAGTTCCATTTTCAAAAATACTTTCAAAACACACACCACGAGCACATTCAAACAAAAGCAAGTGATCTAGCGAGTAACTAAGAGCCCATGGAAAACCATGGATGAAAAGGGTGCTAATAACTTCCCTTTTCATAATCTACCCCCAAACTCAAAAACATCTCTAAAGGTCTTTCATGTGCTTTTTCACCTTTCCTTTTTGGATAAAAGAAAAATCGGTGGCGACTCTTGCTAAACCGCAACATTTGCAAACATAAACGCAAAACCTCAAGTTAGTTCTTCCACCGTATCACATAACTGGCGACTCTGTTGGGGATTATTTTAAAAGTGGGGTTACCTTAGGGATAGATCACATTTACTTGCTTACATTGCTTGATTTGTTTACTTTATTTTTTGGTTCCTTGTTTAGGTTTGTTTTAAATCCTACACCCGGATTTGGGAACACCTTTTAGGTAAGTAGCAATAAACAGTGAGGGAACTGTGTGGGGTATACCGACACGGTTGAAGCAGTAGCTACGTTGATGTGGAACTTTGGTTGGTACCGGTAACCCTTGAGTCAGTCAAGGAGAGTACGGGGCCGCCGCGTGGTGTCGTAAAGCATCAACTGAACTTAGAACCTTACTTGACCAACTTGGACATTAGGACGTAGTGAGATGACCGGTTTCAGTGTAAAGCTGAAAATTGGTTGATACTCGATGCTACACTCATTGAGACTTGACTCCTGAGTTTTGTTCAGATGCGAGTCAATTGCTTATTGAACGAAGCTTGTGGGAAAGGTCAGTGATATTGAGATCCCTTAGAACCCGGTTACTATTAACTAGGACAGGTTGAGCCAACTAAACTTCAAGAGGGTACTTACCTACAAAATTCCATGCAAGCCTAAAACTAAGGATTTGTTTGCTTTGTGTGAATATGATTATTTGTATATAAACTTGCTTACCTCGCATATCTGTACATAACATTATAATATCATACCATAGCATTTTCAATAACCATTTCAAGGATCTCGAGGGTCTTTGATGCAGGGTCATATTGAACCAGACGTCTACGAAAGGGCAAGAGGATTTATTTTCCTCTAAACAAACACCGTCAAAAATCAAGTACAACAAACTTGAGTCAAGGGCTATGACCCACTTGACATGGTGAGCTTAATTCTCATGGAAAGACATCCACCGATACAAAGTTCTCCAATCAAAGTTGTTGATCGAAGTTCAACTTCTAACTTTTTCTTGTGTTTACCCCGCGAGATCCTTGAAAACATTCATCCACATATCATGCATCATATCATGACAGGTTTCTCCCACACATGTATCCTTATCTTCCTACTGTTTATTTCAGTAAAATGGATATGGAGCAAACAGTGAAAGATCTCCAAGCTCAAAACGCTCAATTCCAACAAATGTTCCTTGCTATGGATAAGGGGCAAGAGGACTTGAAAACTCTCCTTCTCAAAGACACGAGGAAGAAGTCCAAGAAATCAGTAGGAATCCTAAACTCGAGAAGAAGACCCGGAGGACCAGTTAAGAGAGCTCTAGATCTTTCAACTCCGCCCAACATGGGGGATAGTCTTGAAGAAGACCACAGTCTGGAGATTGGTGAAGCCGAAGCTGACTTCTCTGAGGAACAATATCCTCCTACTGATGACAAGTACAAACAGTTGGAGGATCGCCTCAGTGTATGGAGATTCAACAGATACCTGGCTTGGATTTAGGAGACATGGGTTTGGTTTCTGGAGTGGTCATCCCGCCAAAGTTCAAAATCCCTACCTTTGCCCTGTACGATTGAGTCTCTTGCCCTAAGATGCACTTAAAGTCTTATGTCCACAAGATTCAACCATACACAACTGGTCCAAAGCTTTGGATCCATTTCTTCCAAGAAAGCCTAGCAGGGACTCAACTCGAATGGTTCTATCAATTGGAAAGTTCTCGCATCCACACTTGGGAGGATTTAGCTACTACTTTTTACAAACAGTATCAATACAATGTTGATCTTGCACCAACTTGTGTGCAATTGCAGAACATGACCATGGGTTCCAACAAGAGCTTCAAAGGGTACGCCCAAAAATGGAGAGATCTGGTTGGTAGGGTGCAGCCCCCTTTAACTGACCGGGAGCTGATTGACATCTTTATGGGAACTTTGACAGGGCCTTTCTTCAAACACTTGATCGGAAGCTCCTCCGCTGGGTTCGCCGAGCTAATACTGATCGACGAAAGAGTCAAAGCTGGCATCAAAAGTGGAAAGATTCAAGAAGCTACACCTTTTGATACTCAGAAAAAGCCATATAATGGGAAGAAAGAGTCTAATGTTGTGTACAGTCAAAAGAGTCGTTGTGACCAACATGTAGGGGCAGTCCTGATCTCTGGTTCTACGTCACACCGACAACAGCAAAAGGGAAATCAACGAAGGCCAAACGAGCCCAAAAGAAAGTTCACCAACCTCAACATGCCGTTGTCTCAAGCGCTACAACACTTGTTAAGGATGAATCGGATTTCATTAATAGGACCTCATCCAAACCCCAAGACTTCATCTCCTAACTACAATCCTAATGCAATGTGTGCTTATCATTCTGACAGTCCCGGGCGTGACACTAACGATTGCTGGGCGTTGAACTACAAGATTCAGAATTTGATTGACGTCAAGGAGATCGAGTTCGATCCTCCGGAGACTCCAAACGTGATCACTACTCCTTTTCCAAATCATTAAGAGCTTTTTTTCATTTGAATTTTCAAGTTGTAATCTCTTTTGTTATTCAAACAATTATCTATTAATGTCAAACTTTGTTTCATTAATGCACTGCATATGTTTGTCTTGATTTGATCCGCTAATTTTCATTACATTTAAACTATGCTTTTTACTCACTTTATGACATTTAAATCTTGCTAAAAGTTACAAGCCTTTAGAGGGAGGATGACGAAAACAACGCCATAATCTCATACAGTATGTTTTTGAACAGACCTTGCTGACGATGTACAAGCATTTTTCAAATCCTAAACGCTGGAGTTATAAGGAAGATGATCCCTAGTCAACCCCTTCGAGCCAAAGAAGTAGAAGTTTTCTGTTTTAACACAAATTGAAACCTTTAATCAAAACCGGGGGCAGGGTAGTCTCTCAGTTAATTCAAATGCGCGTTCAAATCGCAAACTCTAATTTCGTAATACAACGAATGACATCAAAAAAACATTCCTCTGAAATCAAAGGACGGTGATGGTTCCCTATCACATAGGCAGTCATTATCTCTCAAAAAAGAAAAGCCCACTAAGTCAAAACCTACGAAGGAGACTTAAAGAAAACTCGGGCATCCCGCTGACTGTAATCTCAAAACAAGAACAGTCAGGCAAAAAACAAGGATAACAAATCAAAAAGAGGTCACTACAAATACTCAACAACATGAAAAAAAATGTTGCAAAGATGATTACCATCCAACAAACTTAACTTGTTTGAACCATCACTAAAATGTCATTCCAAGACTCAATTGGAATTCAAACGTACAATTAACTGAGCTTAGGACTGAAGAACATCACGAAGAGCAGGTGGGTACAAATACACTTTGAGCCTTTATCCTTTGTTTCTTAAACCGTGAACCAAGCCACATTACAACCCTTCAAAAGTCCTAATTGAAGCATGGGTTAGTTCGAAAGCATACTGTTACAAAGGGTATCCTGACTCCTGTAAGGCTTTACTCAAAATCCAGAGTTGAATTAAAAAACTTCTTTACTTGCTGAAAACGCATTTTTCAAAACTTCAAGACAAGCATAAACTTTGCATTACTTGAATATCACTGTTTTCATTTGGCTGTTTGTTTGACAGCGGAGAAATGCACACAACGAATATCCGATGAACGAAAGTTCTCTCGGTGAACAAAATCACTTCAAGAAGGATGACACTTCCATTGATAAATCTCCTATCAATAAGGGGACATGACATGTCACTATCCAGCACACCTGGGGAACTCCAGTCAAGATTCCAGGAAATCTCTCAAAGAAGTGCAGAGTAACCAGGGGCAGGCCTCTATCTCCGTCACTTGGGGCATTAAATGTTAACCTCAACAAAGGATTACGTCCAACCAAACATTTTTGGCAATGCCACAAACATTTTCTTCTAGGGGCAATGACAAGTCTCCTCAAAGTCCTTCTCATAGGATGATTCCCCAGCAAGAGTTTAATCTTTAAAAACTCTTCCCCCAGCTGAGATAACCTCAAGAGTCCTCGAGGACTTTCCCCAACAAAGTCGTCACCTCTCAAGCAGACCGGTGACAAGGTTTATTTCCCCAACAAACGGTAGGATTCCCCAGCTTGAGTTTTCCTCTCCGACTACTACAAATCAAAGGACCACAACTCCTCTTCCCCAGTAGACTACTCTACAATCCTCGACAAGTTATTGTAAAACCTGGACCCGCCAGATGTCAGTTTAACTTCGACTCCCCAGTAGAGTAACAGACAACCGAGACTCCTGAACTCTTTTCCCAAGAAGGAATAAACATTCTCCCGACAGAGTTTTCAATATTCCCCAGCAGAGTTCTCCTCAAACAATAAAGTAGGAATCCCCAGTGGAAACATTCTAAGTAAAGTTTGAAGACACACCAACTCTTCAACAGCAGTCCAGGGTTTAACAACTCCCCAACATTGGTTGAGAATTTATTTTCCCAGACAAAATACATTCATTAAACATTTCAAATTTCATACATCCTATTTACATACATGATAAGTGCATACAACACAATCTCATTTATTTTGAGAACATCATGACATCATGCATTTCATACATTATGACATTGCATACAACTAACGTTCTACCTTTTTCAGGAAAGATCGATCAACAGATGGTTACCATCAACCATTTTCAAGTTCCAGATTAATACCTGTAACAAGCCAGGAAAACTATATGTGGATGACTGATTGTAGATTAATACCTGAAACCAGACAGGACAACTATCTACTTGACCAGCTGAAGCAACCCTACACAGGTTCCTTCTTTACAAGATGCAGTTTTACACATAATCATCATCAAGCAACCCTACACAGGTTCCTTCCATTTCTAAAATGCAATTTTACACGGACTCATCATGAAGCAACCCTACACCGGTTCCTTCTCTTTCCAAAGATGAAGTTTTACACTGACTCATCATCAGGCAACCCTACACAGGTTCATTCCTTCCAAGATGAAGTTTTACACGGACTCATCATCAGGCAACCCTACACAAGTTCCTTCCTTCCAAGATGAAGTTTTACACAGACTCATCATCAGGCAACCCTACACAGGTTCCTTTTCCTTCTAAGATGAAGTTTTACACTGGCTCATCATCAGGCAACCCTACACCGGTTCCTTCTCTTTCCAAATATGAAGTTTTACACAGACTCATCATCAGGCAACCCTACACAGGTTCCTTCCTTCCAAGATGAAGTTTTACACTGAATCATCATCAGGCAACCCTACACAGGTTCCTTCTCAAGAAATTTCAGATGCAGTTTTACACTGACTCATCATGAAGCAACCCTACACCGGTTCCTTCTCTTTCCAAGATGCAGTTTTACATGAACTCATCATGAAGTAACCCTACACCGGTTCCTTCTTTCCAAAGATGCAGTTTTACACGGACTCATCATCAGACAACCCTACATCGGTTCCTTCTCTTTCCAAAGATGAAGTTTTACACGGACTCATCATCAAGCAACCCTACACATGTTCCTTCCTTCCAAGATGAAGTTTTACACGGACTCATCATGAAGCAACCCTACACCGGTTCCTTCTCTTTCCAAAGATGAAGTTTTACATGGACTCATCATCAGGCAACCCTACACAGGTTCCTTCTCAAGAAATTTCAGATGCAGTTTTACACGGACTCATCACAAAGCAACCCTACACCGGTTCCTTCTTTTTCAGATGAAGTTTTACACGAACTCATCATGAAGCAACCCTACCCAGGTTCATTCTCACCTCCAGATGCAGTTTTACACGGACTCATCATCGGACAACCCTACATCGGTTCCTTCTCTTTCCAAGATGCAGTTTTACACGGACTCATCATCAGGCAACTCTACACCGGTTCCTTCTCTTTCTAAGATGCGGTTTTACACGGACTCATCATCAAACAACCCAACCTTCCGATACAGTTTAGATGCGCTCCAGACACGGACGCCATGCTGATAATCATTTTTAGTTCCAGCTTACAGATACAGTCCAACAATTATTTTTGGATGGCATCTTTAAGCCCATCTCCAACAGCTTTCTGTCACCTCTCCAAATGGCATCTTTAAGCCCATTCCCTACATAATCAACTAACACATCCTCGAGTGCAAATTTTCTGGGCACTCTAGTGTTCAATCATCTTTCACCTTTAAGTCACGAATGGTAGAATTACCAATCTAACTCTTCAGGTGTAAGAAGATTAAACAGGGGCAGCTGTTGTACCCCAAAATTTTCCCTCTCATTTCTCAAAGAATCACCCTGGATCCTCAAGTTTGCTTCCATCCAATTCCAAGCCTTGAACTGCAATTTTCCAAGAAAAACACCCACAAGGGAAAAATGGTCATTTGCACACTGAGAAGTCCAACTTTGACTTTTGGATCAAAATCAAATCTCAAAAATCATATTTCGTCAAGACATGTTGGAATATGAAGTTTGTTTCACCAAGAATTTCAAAAGTCAAATTTTACTTTGGAAAAGTCAAATTCTAAATATTTAGGAATTTTTCTAAGTATTTAAGAAAATATGACAAGCTCAGAACTTCTGACCATATTATAACCATAACACTCAGCAAATTATAGATATTCTCAAGATAGAGTTTGGTCAGAACTTCTGGGCAAGTTTTCACAAAAGTTCAGTCAGAGCTTGCCAGGGTAATTCAAAGAAGGATGAGAAGTGTGCTGCAAGCTTTTTAGAAAGTCTGAAAGCTCCTTCAGAACATGCTGGAGCCAGAAGATAAGAGGATCAGAAGATTGAATGCTACGCAAGCTCAGAACTTCTGATCCAGAACTAAGCCTTTGTGTAGAGTTTCACGTTGCAGGATTTCTGGTTGTGATAAGTCTCATCATCATTTAATGCTCACAACCACCTTCTGAGTCTTTATCCAAAGGATTTCCACCACGTGTACCTCTACTGTCTTGGGATGGCAAACTTTGGTACTAGGCCCATGCTTTGTTTTGCTTTTCCTTAAATCCTGTTGGCAACTCCAGTTTAAGCATGGTTAAAAGCTGCTAATCAGCAACTAAGTTCAGCCTACGCTTGCATCCCATAATTACACCAAACTAGCATACGAAAACTGTGATGAAAAAGCAAAGGAACGGGATGCCAAAACAGGTTCAAATCCCATTTATTTTACCCCCAAAATCACAACAAATTCATCTATAAATACTTGGCTCCATCACACGTTCAGGGGGATGGCTTTTGAAGAGAGAGATTGGCCAAAAGAGAGAAAAGGAAGTTGCAAAACCTTCATAAAAATCCAGATTTCTCATACACAAAAATAAACCTTTGTTCTTCCCTTTGAATCAAAGAACACAACCACTCTTCCATTTCTCTTGCTGACTCAGAACATCCAAAGGCAACCACTCAAAGCTCCAAGCACGCTCCAGGGTCAAGGTAAGTCCTTCTGACTTTGCTTGTTTTTCATTCTGAACATCATTAACATGTAAATATCATAGTATTAATATTGTTCATACCATTGCATAAGTAGAAAAACTATGGATCAAAACTTCTAGAATAATGCTAGGCTCATATTTAGGATCAGAACTTCTATAAACTGTTGTGCTGATTTATTGTTTGTTAAAAGATGGATAAGTTATTGTTGTGCTGATTAAAATTCAAAATGTAATATAGAACTTCTGATTTTCACATGGTGATAACATACATAACTTCTATGATTTTTTCTCACTGTTAACACACACTGAACTTCTGATCCTTATATGCTGATAACGCACTGAACTGCTAATGTTCACTCACTGGATCATTACAACATAGAACTTCTGAGTTCTCCTCACGTGTCAAATACACTGAACTTTTGATGTTTCCATCAGCTGTTTTCAAACACTCTGAGTTTCTGATTTTTACATGCTAGCAACACGGAACTTCTAACTTACGGTTCACTGGCTGAACACCACCCAGAACCTCTATGTTTTCCCTCTAACATTTTTGCAGGACCTCAGAGTTTACCAATCCAGAACTTTTGATCTCACTGACGTCTCCTGCTGAGTCACAATGCCCCCGGCCTTAGAACTTCTGATCCTAGTTGTTCTTCTTGCAGCATCACGCTGTTTCTATCTTGCATTTATTTTCCTTTTCATCTTTTTTAATATTAACATAAAAAACATAAAAACATTTTCCTTTTACTAATTAATTTATTTCTTTTTTTCGTTAAGACAAAAACATTTTCTAAACAAGTCCATTTATCTATTATATTGTATATTTCAATATGGTTGTAATAGTAACTTAGGACTTACTTTCACTCGTAATCCCCATTCGTAAATATGTAGCCCTATCCCCTAAATATTATAATAGCGTAGGACTTTATGTTTCCACACTTTTATTGCTTTCGTACATTGTTAGTAACTAGGGTGTGTATGGCAAGATAAAACCAACAAGTAGACCATCAAAAATCAAAGACAAATGCATGCAATCAAACACACTTGTACACATGCACCCTTAGGGTAATTCCACTTGTTGCCTTACAAAAATGTCCATGTTATGCATGTGGGATGTCTTAGCACATACAAATCGAAAAATACAAGATCATAGTCCCTCAATGACTCTATCAAAGTTGCCTTTCAAAATGATCTTAGTCCCTAAAAGAAAAGTTCTAAGTCATCTCACAACATTTCTATCATGGTCATACGATGGCCCAATGCCCGTCCCTTCACATCTAACGATGGAGCTTCTTACCAAATCAACGGTAAGATAGAAACATCTAAAGGAGGAGGAAAAGCACATCTAAGACCTTTTGAGTAGGTAGATTCGCTCCTAGTTAGTCGCTTGCTCACAACAAAAACATTTTTATACACCCACACTCTCATCTTTGAACTATTTTCGAAACAAACACTTTGTATGAGTTCTTATAGAAACGAGAATCATTACAAAGTTACATTTTCAAAATACTTTCAAAAACACATCTCACAAACACACCTTTGAACTATTTTCAAAACAAACACTTTGTATGCGTTCTTATAGAAACGAGAACTATTACGAAGTTCCATTTTCAAAAATACTCTCAAAACACACACCACGAGCACATTCAAACAAAAGCAAGTGATCTAGCGAGTAACTAAGAGCCCATGGAAAACCATGGATGAAAAGGGTGCTAATACCTCCCCTTTTCATAATCTACCCCCCCGAACTCAAAAACATCTCTAAAGGTCTTTCCTGTGCTTTTTCACCTTTCCTTTTTGGATAAAAGAAAAGTCGATGGCGACTCTTGCTAAACCGCAACATTTGCGAACACAAACGCAAAACCTTAAGTCAGTTCTTCCACCGTATCATAGGTTCTTCAATATCTGATGTAATGTAGAGGTGACGACACCAGTGTTATGAATCCAAGGTCAGCACAATAAACATGAATAGGAATGGCGAATATCCATTACATAGAAAGTTGAATCAAAGGTTTGAGTTCCAACTTTAATGGGGATATCCACCTCTCTGTGCACCATTCTCTTTGAATCGTCGAAGGCCCTTACCACTATGTCGCTGGGTTTTAAGGTCAAACCTTCACAATCTAGTCTATCCAGAGCCTTCTTAGGCAGCACATTCAAAGATGAACCAGTATCTACCAGGACATGGGCCAAAGTAGTGCCCCCTGCATTCGACAGAGATATGCAATGCCTCATTATGTTTCCTCCCTCTAGGTGTAAGATCAACATCAGAAAATCCCAAACTGTTATCAGCGGTCAAACTGGCCACACAATCTTCAAATTGGTCAGCTGAGGTTTCCTGTGGCACATGGGCAGTTTTAAGAAATTTCACCAAGGCCTTCGTGTGAGCCTCAGAGCACAATAGTAAAGCTAACATAGAGATCTTTGAAGGGGTATGCCCTAGATGTTCGACTACATTGTAGTCGCTTCTCTTTATAATTTTCAAAATTTCTTCCATATCCTTCTTGGAAGCCTCTGGGATAGATACTGATTGCGCCTTCATCCGGACAGGTTCAACCAAAATGCCTTTGCCCTGAGTCTCGGTCGACTCGGTGACAGGGGTGTCAACAGGGGTAACCATAGGAACTGTAGTAGTAGTGTCAACAGGAACAAAAGTAGGGATGATCACAGGACCGATAACAGTTTTCGGAGGAGAAATCTTGGGGGAGAACACCCTTTCACTTATGGTTATTTTGCTGGTTCCCACAATGTTGCCGATGTCGGGGTCAGCCTTCTCAAAAATCGAGTCTTCATCAGCCAGCCAATCTTGCTTGACATCGTGGTAGTAGACGTCACCCCCATAGTTCCAGGGACAATTTTATCTAAGGAGTACGGGATTGGCCCTGGCATAGTAATTATCAGTGGAGTCACTTTAGGAACAGATGTAATCCTAACGGGTCTTTTGGTGGAGACCTTGGAAGGATTGGTGGAAATGGTTACTATTGAAACATCCTTGTAAGAAATGGTTGGAACGGTATTCTTTTCAAACAAAATCTCTTTGTCATCCATCAGTAAATGACAACCAATTGGCAGGAATAAACAGAGGTGGCAACCTTCTCCATAACCCATAAATAAACCGGCCTTCAACAGGTTCCTCTTGACGGTCAGGAGAGAAGTAACAAGCTCATCAACAATAGTAACAAACACATCATCTTCAACAGCGTTAACATCACGACCGTGCTTGGGCATAGGAGCGGTAATAACATTTGGGATCTCAGGAGCGTCAAATTTAATTTCTTTTGCTTCGAGAAGGTCTTGTACCTTGTTTTTCAAAACCCAACAGTCGTTTGTATCATGACCTGGACTTTCTGAATGGTAAGCATAACAGGCGTTTGGGTTGTAACAGGGAGAGGCAGTGTTGGGATTCTTTGGAGCTTCCCGTAAGGTTACCAGATTAGATCTCAACAAATGTGGTAAGACTTGAGATATCGTCATATTTATCTGGGTAAATTGTCTTACTGGTCTTTCCATTCTATGCTTGTTGTTCCTTTGTTGAGTAGGTGCAGGCTTATGGATTATGACGGCTCCTACCGTTGGACGGTGTTCAATTCTGTCCTGATTCCTTTGATGGTATGTATAACCAACCTCTTTCTTCCCAGTGAATGGTTTTCTCACGGAACTGGAGAATGCGTCCTTTTGGATCTTCCCACTCTTAATCCTAGATTCCACTCTCTCCCCAGTCAAGATTAATTCAGTGAAGCCGGATGAGGAGCTTCCAATTAGATGATTAAAGAAAGGACCGGACAAGGTATCCAAAAACATGTCCACTAGCTCCCTATCAGACAGGGGAGGCTGGACTCTTCCTGCTAAGTCCCTCCACTTCTGAGCGTAGTCTTTGAAACCCTCGCTCGAACCCATAGCCAGACTCTAGAGTTGAGTATGGGTGGGAGCAAGGTCTTCGTTGTATTGATACTGCTTATAAAAAGCAGTGGCCAGGTCTTCCTAATTATGAATATTGGCCCTCTCTAGTTAATAGAACCAATCTAGCTGAGTCCCGGATAAACTATCCTGAAAGAAGTGGACCCTCAAATCTCTATCAGCAGTGTGAGGCTGTATCTTCCTCACATAAGATCTAAGGTGCATCTTGGGACATGAAACCTCGTCGTACTTAGCAAACACTGGTGCCTTGAACTTGTATAAAATTATGAGTATAAAAAGAAGCACTGCGGAATTCAAAGTGCATAAGGAAAATTGCATAAAACTTGAATTTCAAGCAAGGGAAGCAACAAATAAAGCATATAAATGAGCCTATTTTAGTCTTAATTTTATCCATTATTTGCTATTAGTTTCTTGATGTCCTTAACCATGTTTTGGAAGAGATTGAGGATTTTATCTATCTTGATGCTCTCACTCTCAATTGGTTTATCTTCTTCTTCTTCTTCATTAAATGGAAAATCTTCTTCAACCTCTTTGTGCCTAATGCAAATTCTAATTTATTGCCAATAATTGTAGGTTATCCTACAGTGAATGAGTCTTCTGCTTCACCAATTGTGCCAATATTGAAGATGGTTAGAAGTTATATGATTAGGGGTCCATATGGTAGTCCTGCAGGTGGATTTCATCTACACCAGATCATGCAGTTAAAAATACTCCCTACCCAATTTGTTGGGATTTCTTGGGTTATTAGCCACAAGAGTACTACATACTGTCTAATCACATAACTATGGTTTATCATTCTTGGAAAGAGTATTCTAGTGGGTAGGTAATGAAGGATTATGACTTTAGGTTTCAGGTGAAAAGCCTTGAATGGTTCCTCCATCTTTTCCATAGATCGACTACGAGGTCAATAATGGTTGTGGAATGCTTGAAGTTTTTGAAGCCAATGGGTTTGTTTAGATTGTAGGTTATTCCAGTTGATGGAATCTTAAAGATTCTTCTAAAGTGGTCTATGTGAATTGCTATCTCTAAGCCTTTTACAAATGTTATTAGATCGAATATTACAATTCTAAGTTTAAGGTAGACTTATTTAACTAGGTTTGGATAAATTATATAAGGTGGATTTGTGTAGAGATCATTGAGGGAGGCCTGCTAATTTTGTGTTAGAATAAGATTTGGATTCTACAATTAATCTCTAGATTTTGATGATAAAAATACATATATTTTATATGTAAATAATTTTTTATAATAGTTTCTTGAGTGTGTAGATTAGATATTCTAAATTGATCCAGGATTGTTGTCTGAAAAATTATCAGAAAACACGCATCAGAAAGACTATTGCATCCACTTCTGAATAAACATCAGTAGTTTTGAAGAATGTTGAATGTTCGCTAGAAAGAAGATCTCAACATGTACTTATCAATAAGATGCTTCTTTAGAAGTCACGAGTATTCAAGAAGTAATAATGTTTGTAAGAGCTATTGCTCAAAGATCAGAAAACAAGATTGCACAAGAAACAAGATTTCTGTTAGAGCCGTTGCTCAAAGATCAGAAAACAAAATTGAACCAGAAACAAGCTTATTACCTCAAAGACCAGAAGTCAAGATTTATTCATAAGAGGAGTTATTAATCGTAACTCTGAAGTAAAAGTCAAGGTTCTGAACACATCAAAAGAAAGCTTCTACCTTAGATTTAGAAGTCAAGATTTGTTCATCAGAAAAGTTTTTGCTTCTAATTCTGAAGACAAAGTCAAGATTCTGAAGACTAGGAAACTTCGTGGAATATGCGCATGTCACTTCACATTAGAAAGTATTCCATCAGAAGACAAATCATGGAAAGTTAGATCTTATGGACTCATTAATATTCTACATCATATAGTCCACCAGAAGATAAGATCAAAGATGATATCTTCTCAAGGCAATCTACTTCATCAGAATAAATATTCATCAAAATGCAATATCATCAGAACTAAGCGCTATACGAGTTAATACAGTTACACATTCCACTCAAATGGATGTACTGTGTACTATTTTTGTCTCCCATGATCATTTATTATCGTTATGGAAGTTGTTGTACCCCAAAATTTTCCCTCCCATTTTTACTCAAGACATGCTCCTAGAGGTCCTCAATTGCTCAAGGCTGGCCAAGAATTGACCAGACAAATTCTCCTCCTAAGGCAATGAACCTCTAATTAGGGTTTCAATTTTCATCAATATGTTTGAGCTTAAAAGGTCTCAAATGTTTTCCATGGTCCTAATATATCTTCAATATTGTCCATGCCAAGTTTCATGCCTTTAACTACAAGTTTGCTCAGTCAATTGCCCAAAAGTTTGAAAATAAACTATACTAGGTCAAAGGTCAACTGTGGCCTATATTCAGTCAAACTTCAAGGTTTTTGGTCAACATCAATATTTTGAAGTGATATCCATCATTTGATCAAGGGTTGATCATGATTCCTCAAGAAATTCTCATAATTCACCAAAAGTCAAGAATTGCTAATTATGGTTTCTATAGGAAAAGTCAACCAAACTTTGACTAGGCATAACTTTCTCATACTTCATCCATTTTTCCCAACCAAGGCTCATTTGGAATAGAATCCAATTCCCTACAACTTCTCTTCATACCTCAAGTCCAAGAAATGCACCATTTGAAAGATACAAGCTCATACATTACAGGTCATTTTTAGAAAGTCAACAAAAGACACTTTTTGTCAAGACCATTTACATCAAGATACAGTCTTCAAATTCAAAATTGATCAAAAGAGGGACTAAAGTAGACATCTCGGGCTTTCCAAAAAGTCCAAGATCATCATCATGAGATCAAAATTGAGTAAGTTATGGCTTTCACGAAAAGTGCATTGAGCAAATTTGAAGTTTTAAGGCAATGGCTCATTTTCTTGGACTTCAAACATCTTCCTAAGATTATAGAGGACCTATAAAATCATTCTTACCATGCCTTACAATTTTTTACATATTTATCTTATTTTATTCAAATAAATATAAATTAAAATATATAAAATAATTGGAAATGGGCTTTGAGCATTTGGGTAAGTGTTTTGGACAGCCTAGGCCCATAGATTTCGTGCAAACAATGGCAAGTACATTCAAATTTAAAAAATGGACAAGTTTCCATGTTTTTGGCCAAAGTTACAATTTTGAATTCATGGTGTTGAAAGCACATAATCATGGTTGCTATTTCCCTTGTTTCCTTGTCTCCTCACTCCTTTATATATAAGCAAGCCATTTGCAAGCTTCATGGACGCCCACACAGCCTGAGAAAACCACACAAAAATTTGCAAAAAATATTCAAAGTTGTTAAAACTGAAACACGATTTGTAGGTTCTCTCAAGTCAAACCAACGATCATACGTTGCTTCTGAGGTTCCCAGGGAATTGCTCCAATTATTCTCAAAGCTTGCAACGTCCCAGATCATTAGATCCTGATCTCACCGTTTGGTAAAATTTCCTTGATATCAAACTCATAAAATACTTGATTTAAATCCATACTGATCATATATATATATATATATATATATATATATATATATATATATATATATATATATATATATATATATATATATATATATATATATATATATATATATATATATATATATATATATATATATATATATGTTGCTGCTAATGTTTATGTGTGTTTGAACGTATTACATGAGAAGCTAGGGCCCAGAATCACGCTATTCCATGGTTGACCGTCGTTATGGTTTCAAGCCCGAACCCAATAATACGTGAGGATTTAGCAATTTTAGAGACCATAATCGTGATCATGGTACTTTTTTTAAGGCAGTTTGCATTGTTTTTTTTTTATTTGTTTGAGTTTTCAGGTGACCCCACCGGCTCCGGTGGTTGGACTGGCCGACCCTAAGTCAACAAGCTGGCGTGGCTGGACAACATCATCCTATTGGTTGGGTTCAAATAGATCTCTCTCTCTATCTCTCTCTCTCTCTCTCTCTCTCTCTCTCTCTCTCTCTCTCTCTCTCTCGCTTGTGATTGGCTCGTTTGAAATGTAAGGGGCCACTGAAGGGTGCGCGTATGACAACTCAATAGTTGTCTTTGTTTTACATTATAATATTTTTGTTTGATTTATGTAAATGAATGATAAACAGCTCAGATGGCAAGGATAATGCGTATGTGAGGGAGAGGACATGGGTTCGAGTCCCAGGTCCAGTGTTTTGCATTTTTCTAACCTATCTCATGCATATTCAATGTGTTATGTTGCCAGATGTGTACCGTATGCCATCAGCCCATCACCTATTGATCCAGATCTAGCGTCTCAACATGCAGCCTCATGGTAAACCTTCAAAGGTTGGAAGTAGAGGATCTAGCGTAACTTTTGGGCCCTGGTTGGCTTGGGCCCAGCGAAATTTTCAAACAACACCCCCTGTTACTAATCATCCTCAAGCCTCATTTTTATTTTTCTTTTTTATCTATTTCTTTTAAATCATTTTTTAAGCAAATCAAAAAAATCAGAAAAAATAAAATAAATAGATTTAGGTTTTCTAAAATCATTTTAAATGATTCATCAATTATTTTAATTTTATCAACTTTAAAATCAATTAGACTTAGGTCCATTTTAATACAAATATTTTCTTAATAAAAAAACAAATAAAAAAAATACAAAAAAGTTAGGTTTTTTATTTAGAATTTAATCAATAACTTTTCTTTTTATTTTAATTAATTAAATTTAGGTTTAATTTAATTTAGTATTTTCCAAAATAAATAAAAAACAACCAAAAATATTATTTTACTTAGTATTTTCTTAGGTTTCCTTTAGATGTAATATTCGTTTTGCGCGCATCATTATTTTCTCGCATTTTTTATATATAATAATGTAACTGTATACTGGATATAATAGTTAATAGGACTTTTTTATTGCTTTTCTTTATTTTACCTTTCCCCATTTGAATATGTAAATACCCCCTTCCCAAAACATTGTAATAGCGTAGGATTTACATTCCCGCACTTTACATTTCTGCACTTTAAATTATTGTATATACCGTTGCTAGTAATTAGGATTGCATGATAAGACTGAAAATTAAAACGCTAGCAAACTTAATAACATAAGACAAATAACATGAATCAAACACAATTGCACATGCGCACCTCTAGGGTATCCCACTTTCGGTTGCCTTCGGAAAACTATCACAATTCTCGAAACGTGAGAAGTTTTAATGGTTGTTATCTAGTTCGAAAGATCACAAGTCCCTCGATGACCCTCTCGACGTTGCCTCAGTTAAAAATGATCTTAGAACTTTAGAATAGTTACTAAAATTTCTTGCCAAGTTGCCTTCGTGATTGTAACATCCCTTCGGTTGTCCCTCAAACATCCAACGACAAGGCTACCTACTTACTAATAGTAGGATATCATTGTCTAAAGGATAGGAGGAAAATAACACCTTTTCGAGTACAAAGTAGATAGCTGTTAGAAGTTTGCTCAAAACATCTTTGCACTTACACAAAAAACTACTTTTCAAAAAAACATTTTTTAGACACTTTGTATACTTTCTCTACATTCCCGAGAAACATTACAAAGTCTGTCATACTAAGGCATTTTCCAAACATTTTCAAAACACGCAAAGCACAAAGGTATTTCAAAATGAGCAAACCTCCAAGAGCCCGTAGAAAAACTACGGATGGAAAGGGTGCTAACACCTTCCCTTTCCATAATCTACCCCCTTACTCACAAAATCTCGAAAAGGTCTTTATCTGTTCTTTTCACCCTTTTCATAATTTGGATAAAAGAAAGTCGGTGGCGACTCTTTCTTACTGCAACATTTGCAAATACAAAACGCAAAAACCAGTATTAAACAGTCGGTTCTGCCACCGTATCACAAAACTGGCGAATCTGCTGGGGATGAATAAAAAGTGAGGTTACCTTAGAGTTAGTTCATTTTAAAATTGCTTTAATTGCTTGCTTTGTTTGCTTTACTTTTGAGGGTTTGTTTGGGTTGTTACTATAGATCCTACACCCGGATCTGGGGTACCTTATTAGGTAAGTAGCAATAAATCATGGAAGTTATACGGTGTAGATCGATATGGACAAAGTGATAGCTACATTAGCGTGATACTTTGGGTTGTACTAATGTCCCTTGAGTCAGTAAAGGATAACATTAGGGTTCCTTAGTGTCATTAAGCGCTAGGTGACCTTTAGAACCTTTAATTGACTCATCCTAAGCCATTAGAAAGTAGTGAGATGGTCGGCTTTGGTTCTGACCGAAGATTGGTTGATACTCGATACTACACTCATTGAGACTAGACTTTTGGGATATTCTGGATGCAATACTTTGGTGCTTGAGCTAGTAAAATGCCTAAAAGAAAAGTCAGTGATATGAGGCTCCTTAGAACCCGGTTACTATTACTAGGACAGGTTGAGCCAACTGAAACTTCAAGAGGGTACTTACCTTTAAAACTCATGCAAGCCTTTAAACCTAAGGTCTCTGTGTGACTTGTTTGTGTTTGATATACTTGTGATTTCAAAGCATAATCATAACATCATTAACATCATAACATGTCATGTACACTAACCATTTCAAGGGCCTGTGGATTTATCTCTTATCTGTTTTGCAGGTCATGGATTCAGCTCGCAGAAAAATCATCCAAATCGATTTTGTAGAGATCCCTCCCAAACTCAAAGAATTGGTTTCAAAGGTTCCTGAGAGTTCATCATTCAACAAGAGATATGGCTACTTGCTCAATTTGGTTACTACCGATTTTGACGAAGGCTTGATGAGTGTCTTATTCCAGTTCTTTGACCTTAAGCACCAATGCTTCACATTTCCATACTATCAGTTGGTGCCTACATTGGAAGAATTCTCCAAAATACTCGGTTTGCCTATATTGGAGCAGATACCCTTTACCGGTTTAGAACGTGATCCAACTGCTGAAGATGTTGACATAGCTTTGTATTTGAAACCATCTGACATTGAGTCCAATTGGGAAAAGAGGACTGGAGTTAAGGGCCTCCTCACAAGTTTCTCGATGAAGAAAGCCCATGTATTTCTAGACGCTATGAGTTACCATGCCTTTGAAGATATGTTAGCTCTTTTAATCTACGGGTTGGTTATGTTCCCCAATTCAGACCAATTTGTAGATGTCAGTGCCATCAACATTTTCCTTGCTCACAATCTAGTGCCTACATTGCTCGGGGATATTCTGCACTCACTCCATGCACACACCATGAAGAAGCGAGGGACTCTTATGTGTTATATACCTCTACTCTATAGGTGGTTTATTTCGCACCTTCCTCGGTCAGTGATGAAGAATGAATTAGGCTTAAGATGGAACCAGAGATTAATGTCTCTTTCTTACTCTGACATTTATTGGTGCCCTCGCTCCCAAGAAGACATCTCTTTTATTGATTGTTGCGGAGAATTTCCCAATGTGCCACTCCTTGGCATTAAAGGAGGCATCACCTACAACCCCTCTTTAGCTTTACGTCAGTTTGATTACGCCCGAAGGGATGGTCCTCATGATATGCTCATTCAAGATATTATGTTCGACTATTCAAATGATCTGCAAGGTTATCATCAGAAGTTCATCCGCGCTTGGGGAATGGTTAAGAAAACTGATAGCAGGACTCTAGGGCACAATAACTCCATCCCTTTGGATCCATACCTCAAATGGGTGCGAACTCGTGCTCAAAATACTATGATGCCGTATGCTGCTATCCTACCAGTGATTACAAAGCCTATTGTTCAAGGGGTCGAGTCTCGCAGAATTCTTCATCCTGATATGCCAATAAACTTCGAAGAACTGCAAAAATCTTGGATACAACTCAAAGAAGAATGAGATACCTTTGAATCCCAATTCTATGCCAGTGAGAAAAAGGTGTTGGAACTGACAAAGCGGCTTCATGAAGAGCAGAATCTCAATACCTACATTAGCACCAAAAGGAAGCGTCCTTGGGAGACTTAGAAGTTTTAGAAGTTTCTTATTTGTTATTCCTTTGTAAACTTTGATTTCATTTGAGATTACTAATAAAAAGTCTTTGTTTCTATTTTGGTTAAAAGAGTTTAAATCCTATAAAGCCCTTGAAAACATTACATATATACATCATACATATCATTGCATGAACAAGTTTTCAGGACAGGTTTCTTATCTTCTTCGCTGTTTATTTCAGCAATGGCTCTTGAACAAACAATCAAGGAGCTTCAGGCACAAAATTCCCAATTCCAAGAAATGTTCCTGAATCTGGCCAAGGGACAAGAAGACTTGAAAGCTATTATTCTCAAGGACAAGAAGAAGAAAAAGAGGCCAGTGGGTGTTCTAAATTTGGGAAGAAGGTTTAAAGGACCAGTGAAGAACACTTTAGAGCTCGCAACTCCGTCAAGAGAGAGAGAGAGAGACAATCAGGATGGAGAGCCAAGAGAAGAAGACCACAACACGAGGGAGTCTGAAGAAGATGAACCTGACTATTATGAGGAGCAATATCCTCCTGCTGATGATAAATACAAACAGCTAGAGGATCGGCTCAATTCCATGGAGGTCTAAAGGGTGCCCGGACTGGACTTTGAAGAGCTAGGACTGGTCTCAGGGGTGGTCATCCCGCAGAAGTTCAAGGTACCGACATTTGCTAAGTACGACGGTGTCTCCTGCCCTAAGCTGCATTTAAGGTCGTATGTCAAGAAAATTCAACCCCACACTACTGATAGGGATTTGTGGGTACACTTCTTCCAGAAAAGTCTGGCAGGGACTCATCTGGAATAATTTTATCAACTGGAAAGAACCAATATGCGTAATTGGGAAGATCTGGCTGCTGCTTTCTACAAGCAGTACCAATATAATGCTGACCTCGCCCCGACTCGTACACAATTGCAAAGCATGTCTATGGGTTCCGGCGAGGGCTTTAAGGACTATGCCCAAAAATGGAGAGACCTTGCGGGAAGAGTCCAACCCCCATTATCTGATAGGGAGCTGGTTGACATGTTCTTGGGCACATTATTCGGGCCATTCTTTAACCACCTGATTGGAAGTTCTTCTGCTGGGTTTACTGAGTTGATCTTGATAGGAGAAAGAGTGGAAGCTGGTATTAGAAGTGGTAAAATACAAAGAGATGCATCCTCTGGTGCTGCAAAGAAACCATCCACAGGGAAGAAAGAGGTTAGTGCTGCTTATGTCCAACGAAATCCTAACAAAATTGAGCGTCATTCGACGGTAGGGGCTGCTATGATTTCCAATTCTGCATCAAACTGACAACAAAACAATCAGTCCATAACAGATAAGCCAAAGAGACAATTTACCAGGATCAATATGACCATATCTCAAGTTTTACAACACCTGCTAAAATCCAATTTGGTTGCTCTAAAGGAGGCTCCTAAGAATCCCAACACTACATCTCCTCATTACAATGCAAATGCTCGATGTGCTTACCATTATGAAAGTCCAAGCCATGATACCAATGACTGTTGGGCTTTGAAGAACAAAGTACAAGATTTGATTAAGGCAAAGGAGATTGAGTTTGATTCTCCAGAGACTTCTAATGTTATTACTTCCCCTATGCCCAAGCACGATCGTGACGTCAATGCTATTGACGATGACATGTTTGTTGCTTCTATTGATGATTTGGATACTCCACTCTTGACTATTAAGAAGAATCTCTTGCAGGCCAGTTTATTTCTGGGTTGTAGTGAAGGTTGCCATTTGCGTTTGTCCTTACCTAATGGTTGCCATCTGTTGAAAGAAGGCGTTCGGTTCCTGATGGACGATAAAGAAATTCTATTCGAGAAGATTCCAGCTACAAGTACTCTGTGTGAAGATGTTTCTATCATATCCATTTCCGCCAATCCTCCTAAGGTCTTCTCCAAAAGATCTGTCAGGACTACATATGTTCGGAGAATTGCTCCATTGATAATTACTTTCCCTAGACCTGTACCATATTCCTCGAATAGAGTTATTCCTTGGAACTATGGGGCTGACGTCTATTACCATGGTGTCAAGCAAGACTTGTTGGTCGTGAAAGACAAAATTGCTGAAGACTCTGATCCTGACGTTAGCAATATCGTCGGGACCAGCAAAATCACCAAAAGCGGAAGGGTTTTCTCCCCCGAGATCTCTCCTCCTAAAATTATTGCTACTCCCGTGATCATCACTTCTACTACTCTTGTTATTATTCCTATGACTAATCCTACTACTAGCCTTGCTGCTACCCCTGCTATCGAGTCGGCCGAGACTCGGGGCAAAGAGATATTGGTTGAGCCTGTCCAGACGAAGGCACACCCAGAAGCCATCCCTGAGGCTTCTATGAAGGAGATGGAAGAAATCGCAAGAATAATTAAGAAGAGTGACTACAACGTGGTTGAACAACTGAGGTAGACCCCTTCCAAGATCTCAATGCTGGCCCTGTTACTGTGCTCTGAAGCCCATGTCAAGGCTTCAGTGAAATTTCTCAAGACAACTCACGTGCCTCAAGAAACCTCCATCGATCAATTTGAAGACTGTGTATCCAGTTTGACTACTGACAACGAGCTAGGCTTCTTTGATGCTGATCTGACTCCCAGAGGAAGGAAACATAATGATGCCCTGCACGTCTCTATCGAGTGCAAGGGCACTACTTTGGCCCATGTTCTAGTTGATACATGTTCTTCACTGAATGTTCTGCCCAAGAAGGCCCTTGATAGATTAGATTGTGAAGGATTGACTCTGAAGCCTAGCAACATTGTGGTGAGAGCCTTTGACGGTTCTAAAAGAATGGTGCACGAGGAGGTGGACATCCCTATCAAAGTGGGCACTCAGATTTTTAATTCCACTTTCTACGTGATGGACATCCGCCCATCTTACTCTTGTTTATTGGGTCGACCTTGGATCCATGGGACTGGTGCTGTAACTTCCACCCTACATCATATGCTGAAGTACCTAGTCAACGGGAAAATTATCACAGTTCGTGGGGAGGAGGAGTACATGGAAAGCCACCTGAACTCTTTCTGGTACGTTGAAATGGACAACGAGTTCATTGAGACCCCTTTTCAGAACTTTGAGGAGGTTCCATAGACCGTTGCTGCAACCAAGACCTTTTCCAGTATTCCAAAGACTACCAGGTCTCCATTGAAGATGGCTTCTCTGAAAGATGCCAGGGCAGTTGTTGAAGAAGGTGGGTTTACAATTTGGGGCCAACTTCCGGATATTTCCTACAAATATGACAAATTTGGTTTGGATTTTACATCAGGAGCTCAAAGGGCTGTTCGTCGTGCTCGTGCCGGAGGACCACCTATACACATCAACAATCATGGGGTTAATGCTTTGGAAGATAGTGGCGATGACTGTGACATGGACCAGTGGATCTTCCCAACTGTTAGCGGAGGACTCACCAACTGGAAGGCTAAAGACTTTGTGCCAATTACTTTTATTCAGGAGTAATTGTCTCTTTTTGTTTTTGGATATGTAATAAATGAATAATACAAACTCTAAAACCTTGTGTCTTACCCGAGGCACAATGGTTATTTTGTGAGGGTTATCATGTTTCATTATCATATGTCATTAATAAAGCATTTGACGTTTTACATACAAATTTTATGCTCCCTACCTTTTCTTTTCTTCTTTTTACTTTATTAAAATATCTATGCTCTTACACACACTCACATAATAAATTGTAGATCCACATCCACTCTGGATCCCATTGATAACGGTTATGCTGTTATGACTTTCAAAATCCGATCAACCAAGCTGAGGACGAAGGTGAGGAAGATTGTGAGGTACCAGGAGAGCTTGCCAGACTGTTACAACAGGAAGAAAGAGCAATACAGCCTCATGAGGAGCCAGTTGAGACAGTGAACTTAGACACTAAAGAGGACAGAAAAGAAGTCAAGGTAGGTGCTAACTTGGAGCCCAGCGTCAAACAACAGTTAATACAGATGCTACATGACTATGTTGAGGTTTTTTCCTGGTCATACGAAGACATGTCGGGACTTGACACCAACATTGTAGTTCATCGCCTACCTACAAAAGAGGACTTCCCTCCAGTGAAACAGAAGGTTCGTCGTATGCTGCCGGATATGTCAGAAAAGATAAAGGATGAAGTCATGAAATAGTTCAATGCCGGTTTCTTAGCTTTCACGTCCTATCCTCAATGGGTCACCAATGTTGTTCCAGTGCCTAAGAAGGAAGGTAAGGTACGTATGTGTGTGGGTTACAGAGACCTGAACAGGGCAAGCCCCAAGGACGACTTCCGCTTCCCCACATTGATGTTCTGGTTGACAACACTGCACAACATAAAGTATTCTCCTTCATGGATGGTTTCTCTGGATACAATCAGATCAAAATGGCACCTGAAGACATGGAGAAGACAACCTTCGTTACACATTGGGGCACCTTTTGTTACAAGGTTATTCCATTCGGGTTGAAGAACGCTGGGGCGACCTATTAACGGGCCATGGTAGATTTATTTTATGATATGACCCATCACGAGATATAGGTCTATTTTGATGACATGATAGCCAGGTGTAACACGGTGGGAGAACTGACTTGGGTGTTTTGCATTTTATTGCAATTGTTGCGGATAGCAAGAGTCGCCACCAACTTTTCTTTTACTCAAAAGGAAAGGTTGAAAAGAACAGGAAAGACCTTTCGAGATTATTTCTTGAGTTCGGGGGGTAGGTTATGAAAAGGGAAGGTGTTAGCACCCTTTTCATCCGTAGTTATCTACTGGCTCTTAGTTGCTTGCTAGATCACTTGCTTTTTGTTTGAAAGTTTGTTTGTGATTTGGGTTTTGAAAGTATTTTGAAAATGAGTGTCTTTTTAATGGTTCCCGTCTCTATAAGAACGCGTACAAAGTTTTTTAACTTTTGAAAATGTTTCAAAGTGAAATTGTGGGTGTATGAAATGTTTTTATTGTGAGCAAGCGAGCAACCAGGAGAAACCTACCTACTCAAAAGGTCTTAAAAGTTCTTTTCCTCCTCCTTTAGATGTTGTTATCTTACCATTGTTTTGGTAAGAAACCCCATCGTTGGATGTGAAGAGACGGGCGCAGGACATTTTGTATAGTCATAGAAGGCAACCTATGGGACGTTTTAGCAATGTCGTTTAGGGACTAGATCGTTTACCAAAGGCAACATTGAGGGTCATCGAGGGACTACGATCTTTTATCGAGGGTATTTTCTAAAACGCCCATATTCAAGGGACATGACTATTTTCCGAAAGGCATCAATGTGAGATTACACCAGAGGTGCTAGTGTGCAAGTGTGTTTGATTGTATGCATTTTGTCTTGCATTTAAAGGTTATCTATTTGTTGATTTTGTCTTGCCATACATCCTAATTACTAACAATGTATGAAAGCAACAAAAGTGCATAAATAAATCCTAAGCTATTACATCATTCCAGGGGTGGGGATACATATTTACAAATGGGGATTGCAAGAATTTAAATTCTAATTATCTATTACAACCATATTGAATTGTACAATACAAAAAAATGGAAAGGACTTGTTTTGAAAAAGGGTTTTTGTCTTAATAAATTGAAACAAAAAGAATAATTAGTTAATAAAAAGGAAATTTTTTTATGTCTTTTTTCTATTAATAAAAATAGTATTAATGATGGAAATAATAAGAATAAGAAAAAAAAGGAGAAATAATGAAAACAGGATCATCACGTTGCTGAAAACAAAACTGAGAGGGACCAGAAGTTCTGATGCTAGGCACACTGTAGTTCAGAAAGAATCATTAGAGGAAACCAGAAGTTCTGGGTTGCTGCGCGCTGAAGTTCAGAAAGAAACGTTAGAGGAAACCAGAAGTTCTGGGTTGCTGCACACTGAAGTTCTGAGTGTTGAAATAATGAGAAAAAACCTGGAAATTTTGTGTAATGTGTTGCAACAGTGAGAAGGACCTAGAAGTTCTGCATGCTGTGTTACAACAGTGAGCAAAACCTAGAAGTTCTGTGTTGTGTTAAAACAGTGAGAAAAACCTAGAAGTTCTGTGTTGTGTTACAATAGTGAGAAAGACCTAGAAGTTCTATGCACTATGTTACAACAGTGAGAAAAACACCTAGAAGTTCTGTGTGCTATGTTACAACAGTGAGAAAAAACACCTAGAAGTTCTGTGTGTTGTGTTACAACAGTGAGAAAAAACCTAGAAGTTCTGTGTTGTGTTAAAACAATGAGAAAAACTTAGAAGTTTTGTGTTACACTTCACCTCCTTCCTTACATTAGGAAGAGAATCTACAACTTATTCAGTTCTCAACAACAGCAAAACATAAAAATAAAAGTACGACAATTTATAGAAGTTCTATTCCTAATTCTGAGCCTAGTTTTATTCAAGAAGTTCTGATCCATAATTTTTCTACTTGGGCAATGATATATACAGTCTCAACATTATGATATCTACATTTTTAATGATGTTCTGAATGAAAAAAAATCAAAGTCAGGATGACTTACCTTGAATATGAAGCGTGTGTTTGGGACTTGAACTGCTGCCTTCAAATGTTCTGGGGTTAGCAAGAAATGGAACATAAATGTTATGTTCTTTTTTCAAAGAGAAGAACAAAGGTATTGTTTTTGAGAATTCTGGGTTTAAGAATGTTTGAATGTTTTCTTTTCTTTTTTTCTTGTGTGTTTCATCACTCTCTTTCCAAAAACCAGCCCCTTAGACGTGTGATGGAATAACTTATTTATAGATGAGTTTGTTGTGGTTTTGGAGGGAAAAACAAATGGGATTTGAACCCTTTTAGCATACTGTTCCATTTATTTTTAAATACAACCTTTATGTGCTAATTTGGTGCAAATATGGGGTTTGATAAAATTGCAGGCGTGGACTGGATCAACAACAATTTGGAGTGTTGTGGCAACTGGATGCAGGATTGTGCCATAGCAGTGCAGACTATTCAAAACGAGGTTTTGGGGCTTGGTGATGTTCTGATCAAAGAATGGAAAGACCATAGTGAGATTCGAAAGGTGATGTTCTGATCGAAGAGTAGAACATAGTCTCCATATGCTGAAGAATGAGATTTGAAGAGTCATGCTCTGGTCGAAGAACACAGCTTCCATATGTTCTGATCGAGGAGCCATGTTCTGAATCATTTTTGCAAATTCTGATTGCACTTGTGTGAAAACTGGCCCAGGAGTTCTGAAATTATCTTATTTTCTTAACACTTAGAAAATTTCCTAAGTGTTTAGAAATTTGACTTTTCCAAAGTAATTTCTGACTTTTGATTTCTTGATGAACCAATTTCCTGTTCTGATGAAATATGATTGTTGAAATTTGATTTTTCCCTTGTGAATGACATTCTTGGAAAATTGTAATCCGAGACTTGAAACTTGATAGAAGAAAACCTGAGGGTCTAGGATAATCCTTTGAGAAATGAGAGGAAAAATTTTGGGGTACAACAACTGCCCCTGTTCAATCTTCTTGTACCTGAAGAGTTAGATTGGCGAATCTGCCGTTTGTGACTTGAAGGTGAAAGATGATTGAACACTAGAGTGCCCAGAAATTTGTACTCTGATGATTTTGAGGTGTAAGGAATGGGCTTAAAGATTCCATTTGGAGAAATGATGGAGAGTTGGCGGTGATGGGCTTATAGATGCCATCCGAAGGTGACTGTTGATAGAAAATTAGACTAAGTCTAAGCTTGACTTCAACTGGGAAAAGAATCAGAATTAACCTTTGGTCGATTTAAAACTGAACTTGGCAAAAGTATTGAATGATCTTTAACTGGAAAGAATCAGGATAAATCTTTGGAGTGATTTTTTCTGAACCAGGGAAAGCGTTTATTGGGGAAAGAATCAAGATAAACCGTTGAGAGATTTAAACTAAACCAGTAGAGGTCTTGGATATTCTTTAACTGGAGAGAATCAGAATAAATCTTGGAGCAATTTATTTGAACCATAGAAGAAGTCTACAGGAAAGAATCAGGATAAACCATTGAGAGATTTAAACTGAACCAGCAGGGGTTTGGAAAAGAATCAGAATAAATCTTGGAGCGACTTATCTGAACCAGAGAAAGTGTCTACTGGGGAAAGATCAGGATAAACCATTGAAAGATTTAAACTGAACCAGCAGGGGTTTGGAAAAGAATCTGAATAAATCTTGGAGAGATTTATCTGAACCAGAGAAAGTGTCTACTGGGGAAAGAATCGAGATAAACCGTTGAGAGATTTAAACTAAACCAGCACAGGTCTGGAAAAGAATCAGAATAAATCTTGGAGCGATTTATCTGAACCAGAGAAAGTGTCTACTGGGGAAAGAATCAGGATAAACCGTTGAGAAATTTAAACTAAACCAGTAGGGGTCTGGAAAAGAATTAGAATAAATCTTGGAGCGATTTATCTAAAACAGAGAAAGTGTCTACCGGGGAAAGAATCAGGATAAACCGTTGAGAGATTTAAACCGAACCAGCAGGGGTCTGGAAAAGAATCAGAGTAAATATTGGAGCGATTTATCTGAACCAGAGAAAGTGTCTACTGGGGAAAGAATTAGGATAAACTGTTTAGATATTTAAAATTGAACCAACAGAAGTCTTGGATATTCTTTAACTGGAGATAATCAGAATAAATCTTGGAGCGACTCATCTGAACCAGAGAAGATGTCTGCGGGGAAGAATCAGGATAAACCGTTGAGAGATTTAAACTGAACCGACAAAGGTCTAGAAAAGAATCAGAATAAATCTTTAGAGCGACTTATCTGAACCAGAGAAAGTGTATACTGGGGAAAGAATCAAGATAAATCGTTGAGAGATTTAAACTAAACCAGTAGGGGTCTGAAAAAGAATCAGAATAAATCTTGGAGCAATTTATCTGAACCAGAGAAAGTGTCTACTGGGGAAAGAATTAGGATAAACTGTTGAGAGATTTAAACTGAACCAGCAGGGGTATGGAAAAGAATCAGAATAAATCTTGGAGAAATTTATCTGAACCAGAGAAAGTGTCTACTGGGGAAAGAATCGGGATAAACTGTTGAGAGATTTAAACTGAACCAACAGGGGTCTAGAAAAGAATCAGAATAAATCTTAGAGAAATTCATCTGAACCAGAGAAAGTGTCTACTGCGGAAAGAATCAGGATAAATCATTGAGAGATTTAAATTGAACCAGCAGGGGTCTGGAAAAGAATCAAAGTAAATCTTGGAGCGATTTATCTGAACCAAAGAAAGTGTCTATTGGGGAAAGAATCAGGATAAACCGTTTAGAGATTTAAAACTGAACCAGCAGAAGTCTTGGATATTCTTTAACTGAAGAGAATCAGAATAAATCTTGGAGCAACTCATCTGAACCATAGAAGATGTATGCGGGGAAGGATCAGGATAAATCGTTGAGAGATTTAAACTAAAATGACAGAGGTCTGGAAAAGAATTAGAATAAATCTTCGGAGTGATTTATCTGAACCCGAGAAGATGCCAGCGGGAAAGAATCAGGATAAACTATTAAGAGATTTAAACTGAATCGGCAGAGGTCTGGAAAAGAACCAGAATAAATCTTTGGAGTGATTTATCTGAACCAGAGAAGATGTCTGCAGGAAAGAATCAAGATAAACCGTTGAGAGATTTAAACTGAACCAGCAGAAGTCTGAAGGAAGTATTTGTCATGTAGATAGTCACTGTCCTGTCTCGAGAATTGATCTGTAATTGATTTGTCCACAAATAGTTATCCCATCTTGATGATGCTTTTCTGTTGATTGATCTTTCCTAAAAAGGTAAAGAGTTAGTTATATGCAATGCCATGATGTATGAAATGCATGGCATAATGATATTTCTCAAAATAAATGAGATTGCGATATATGCATTTGTATTGTCGATGTCTATGATGTATAAATGCAATGTATGAACATATTAGTTGTTCTGCTGCAGTGTTGTCGGTCTAGGAAAATAAATCCCTGCCTGCTGCTAGAAATGACGAGTGTAAGCCTTCATGTATGGGTTTTTATCATTAGAGAAGTAAACTCTGTTGGGGAAGTGAAACACCGTGCATTGCTTGTGGACTTTATGAAATCTTACTGGGGAATTCCTGAGGAGCTGGGTGACTTTCATTGAGGAATCTTTGGAGCCGTAACTAGAAGTTTTGCTCCATCGGGGATATGAAGGCAAAAGATACCATTAGTCTGCATGCTGGAGATATGACAACAATTCTGTAGCAGGATGTTCTTGCTTCTGCTCTATTTAAAGAAACTATCTGCGGGGATTTTATGGAATGGTCCATAGATATTGTCCCGTTTCTTAAAGCCATTAGTAATTGTCTTTCTGTTTAGTTTTCCTTTTTTATGCGTTTATTTGTAAACAATAATTATGTTCAAATGCATATGTTCAAAAATAAACACTGGACGTTTTTTGCAAACAAAACAGGAAAGTAAAAGAACAACAAATATTTTTGTACTTTTAAAGGAATATCTTTGTATTAACTTGAATAAGTATTTTTGTACAAAGAGACAGACATTCTAGTAAGAGAATGTCATTGTAAAAATAAGAATTGATACAAAGAAAAGACAACTATGTAAAATAATCCCATGGGGTTCCCATTCTTCTATAGCCTTCATGTCTCTGAGCGTCTCATCCACTTGCTGCTTTGTCCGAAGTTGATTAGATTGATTAGAACCATTCGAGTTTGACGATTAATGCTGAAGAATGGCTGTAAGGTGATCCAACAGAACATAGTCATACGCTTTAAATCCCTAACTTTTGCCTGGACCGCCCTTTCGGGTTTTCAGTCTACCGGGATACCCTTTTTTGCCCAAGCCGCCCTTTTAGGTTTTCAGCCTACCGAGTGTACAAATTTTTTGTATTTATCCCTAATTTTTGCCTAGGCCAGTCGACCTAACGGGTATTTTTTTCACGCGTAGTATCTTTTAACTATGTCCGTGCTTACAGGATGCAGAAGGTCGTCGCCGTCCATAGTGGTTAAGATCATTGCCCCACCAGAAAATACATGTTTAATCACAAATGGTCCTTCATATATAAGAGTCCATTTTCCCCTGGGATCACCTTGTGGAAGTATGATACGCTTGATTACCAAGTCACCAACCTGATATACCTGACGCCTGACCTTCTTGTTGAAAGCTTTAATCATGCGTTTTTAGTACATCTGGCCACGACAGACAGACGTAATCCTCTTCTCATCAATCAAGTTCAACTGGTCAAATCGAGTTTTGATCCATTCATCTTCATTCAACCCTACATCCTTTATGATTCTCAGAGAAGGTATTTGGACTTCAATTGGTAGGACAACTTCCATGCTGTATACCAAAGAGAAAGGAGTTGGCCCTGTTGATGTATGCGCTGTGGTACGGTAACCGTGGAGAGAAAATGGTAATATCTTATGCCAGTCCTTGTAGGTCACTGTCATTTTTTGTATGATCTTCTTGATGTTCTTATTAGCGGCTTCTACAATGCCATTCATCTTCGGCCGATAAGGAGAAGAGTTATGATGCTGGATCTTGAATTGTGCGCACAGTGCGGTGATCATAGTATTATTGAGATTGGTACCATTATCTGGGATGATTCTTTCTAGGATACCGTATCAACATATAAGATTATGTTTGATGAATCGAGCCACAATGTTCTTGGTAACAGAAGCGGATAAAGCTACTTTGACCCACTTCATGAAGTAATCAATGGCAACCAAGATGAAGGGGTGTCCATTAGAAGTTGTAGGTTTGATTTCTCCAATCATGTCAATGCCCCACATTGCGAAAGGCCAAGGAGCAGTTAGGACGTTTAGAGGAACTGGAGGCACATGTACCTTATCAGCATAGATCTGACACTTGTGACAGGTTCGTGAATGATGATGACTGTCTGCTTCCATGGTGGACCATTAGTATCCTGCTCAAAGAATCTTTTTAGCCATTGTATGCCCACTAGAATGGGTACCAAAGATACCTTAGTGTAAATCAACCATGATCTTGTCTGCCTCACTCTTGTCTATGCATCGAAGAAAAGTAGAGTCGTGGTTACGCTTATAGAGGATTCTGTTACTGAGGAAGAATTTAGCAGAAAACCTTCTCAAGAACTTCTTATCCTTGACTGAAGCTCCCTCCGGATATTCTTGGGCCTCGAGATATCTCTTAATTTCATGGAACCAAGGCTTGTCCACTACTTCTTCAGTGTCAATCTTGTAACAGTAAGATGGTTCGTCCATCCACTCAATGGTGATATGAGGAGCCTCATTACTCCACCTGATTTTGAACATGGATGACATAGTGGCTAGCGCGTCCGCTAGTTTATTTTCCTCTCGTGGAAAATGCTCAAAGGTAATTTCCTCAAAATGTAGGATTAATGTCAACACATGTTCTTTATAGGGGATGAGATTAGGATGCTTCGTGTCCCATTCTCCTTTGATCTGACTGATGACTAAGGCTGAATCTCTTAATACACTTAAGGACTTGATTCCCAAATCTATGGCAACTTTGAGACCCATAATACATGCTTCATATTCTGCCATATTATTGGTACAATTGAAACACAGTCTAGCAGTGAAGGGAGTATGGCAGCCTTCGGGGGATATGATCACAACGCCTATGCCGTTGCCGAGTGCGTTGGAAGCTCTGTTAAAAACCATGGTCCATCGGGATCCTTGTTCACGTCCGTCATATGGTCTGAGTTCTTCAAAATTATTTACCACCATGATGTCTTCGTTTGGGAATTCAAAATTCATGGATTGATAGTCATCCAAAGCCTGATGAGCAAGGTGATCGGCTAGCACACTTCCCTTTATCGCTTTTCGAGTAGTGTATTGAATGTCGTATTCAGTCAGGACCATCTGCCATATTGTTATTCTTCCAGAGAGGGCGAGCTTCTCGAATATGTATTTAATTGGATCTATCTTGAATATCAATAAGGTAGTGTGAGTCAACATATACTGTCTTAGCCGGCGAGCAGCCCATGCCAGAGCGCAACAAGTTTTCTCGAGCAGTGAATATCTGGTTTCACAGTCGGTAAACTTTTTGCTCAGGTAGAATATTGCATGCTCTTTTCAGCTAGACTCGTCATGCTGCCCCAGAACACACCCCATTAAATTTTCCAAGATTGTTTGATACATGATAAGGGGTCTTTCCTAAACTGGAGGCATCAAAATGGGAGGCTCTTGAAGGTACTCTTTAATCCTATCGAAAGCAGCCTGACAGTCGTCGTTCCATTCCACCACTTGATCTTTCTTCAGTAATTTGAAGATTGGTTCACAAGTAGTGGTTAGGTGGGAAATGAACCTGGTGATGTAGGTTAGCCGTCTTAAGAATCCCCTGACTTCCTTATCAGTGCGAGGAGCAGGAATTTATTGTATTGCTTTTACCTTTGCAGGGGCCACTTCGATACCTTAGTTGCTGACAACAAAGCCTAAGAGCTTGCCGGACCCCACTCTAAAAGTGCATTTATTCGGGTTCAACCTTAGTTTGTATTTCTTCACCCTTTCAAACAGTTTCTGCAGATGGTCAAGGTGTTCCTCTTCAGTCTGAGATATGGCTATCATGTCATCCATGTAGACCTCTATCTCGTGATGGATCATGTCGTGAAATAAAGCTACCATGGCACGCTGATAGGTTGCCCCAGTGTTCTTCAACCCAAATGGCATAAATTTGTAACAAAACGTGCCCCACTGTGTGACGAAGGTCGTTTTTTCCATGTCCCCAGGTGTCATTTTGATCTGGTTGTATTTGGAGAAACCATCCATGAAGGAAAATACTTTATGTTATATGGTGTTGTCAACCAGAATATCGATGTGGGGAAGCGGGAAGTCATCCTTGGGGCTTGCCCTATTCAAGTCTCTGTAATCCACACACATACGTACTTTACCATCTTTTTTAGGCACTGGAACAACATTGGCGACCCATTGTGGATAGGAGGTGACAGCTAAGAATCCAACACTGAACTTCTTCATTACTTCAGTCTTGATTTTCTTTGATATTTCTGGCCGCATGCGACGGACCTTCTGTTTTACCGGAGGGTAGTCTTCTTTTGTCAGCAGATGATGGACAACGATATCAGTGTCGAGTCTTGGCATGTCTTTGTATGACAAGGCAAAGACCTCAACATAGTAATGTAGTAACTGAGTTAAGCACTTCTTGACATTAGGCTCCAGGTTGGCACCTACCTTGACTTATTTCTTGTCCTCTTCGGTACCTAAGTTAACTGTTTCAACCGGCTCTTCGTGGGGCTGTATGGTCCTTTCTTCCTGTTCTAATAACCTGGCTAGTTCCCTCGATACCTCACAATCTTCCTCACCTTCGTCTTTGGCCTGGTAGATCGGATTTTGAAAGTCATGATAGGCCATAGCAGAATCCTTATCCATGGGATCCTGAGTGGATGTGAATCTGCATTTCAATATGTGAGTGTGTGTAAGAGCATAACTATCTTTGAAAAAATAAAAAGGTAGAAAAACAAGAACAAAGAGCGTAAAGTTTGCATGCAAAAACATCTATGATTTATTGATGACATATGAAGATGAAATAACAACCCTCACAAATGGACCATTGTGCCTCGGGTAAGACACAAGGTTTTAAAGTCTAAATTATTTAATTATTACAAGTCTGACAAGAAAGTTAAAAGACAATTACTCTTGAATAAAAGTAATAAGGACAAATTCTTTGGCCTCCCAATTGTTGAGTCCTCCGCTGATGGTTGGAAAAATCCACTTATCCATATCACAACTGCCATCACTGTCTTCCATTGTGTTGACTTCCTGATTGCTGATACATAAAGGTGGTCCTCTAGCGCGAGTTCGTCGAACAACTCTCTGGGCCTCCGAAGTAAAACCCAAACCAAATTTGTTAGATTTGTAGGGAATATCCAGAAGTTGACCCCAGATGGTACATCCACCTTCCTCAACCACTACTCTAGCATCCTTCAGAGAGGCCATTTTCAATGGAGGTCTGGTAACTTTTGGAGTCTTGGTAGTAGTCTTGGCTGCCATAACTGTTTGTGGGACCTTCTCAAAATGCTGACATGGGGTCTCAATGAACTCACCATCCATTTCCACATACCTGAAAGAGTTCAGGTGACTAACCATATATTCCTCCTCCCATGAACTGTGATGATTTTCCCTTGATTGGGTACTTCAACATCTGATGTAGGGTAGAAGTGACGGCTCCAGCGCCATGAATCCAGGGTCGGCCCAATAGACAGGAATAGGAAGGGAGGATATCTATCACATAGAAAATTGAATCAAAAGTCTGAGTTCCAACTTTTATAGGGATGTCAACTTCTCCGTGTACTGTCTTCTTAGAACCATCAAAGGCTCTCACCACAATGTTGCTAGGCTTTAAAGTGAGTCCCTCACAATCTAGCCGGTCAAGAGCATTTTTGGGCAAGACATTCAATGATGAGCCCGTATCCACCAGTACGTGAGATAATGTAGTGTCCCTGCACTCAATGGAAACATGTAAGGCGTTGTTGTGTTTCATTCCTTTGGGAGTTAAATTAGCATCAAAAAATCCCAATCCGTTATTAGCAGTTAGACTGGCCACACAATTCTCAAATTGATCAATGGAAGTCTCTTGGGGCACGTGGGCGATCTTTAAAAACTTTACCAAGGCCTTGGCATGAGCCTCAGAACACAAAAGTAAGGCCAACATTGATATTTTCGAGGGGGTCTGCCCCAACTGTTCCACGATGTTGTAGTCACTTTTCTTGATTATCTTTAGTATCTCTTCCAACTCTTTGCTAGAAGCTTCAAGAATGACCTTTGGACGTGCCTTCTTCTGGACAGGCTCAAATAATACCTCCTTTCCCCTTGTCCTGGCAGCAGGGATAATAATAGGATTGTCAATGGGAGTATCACTGGGAATGCTGGTAGGAGCGGTAGCTGGAATAATTACAGGAGTAGCAATGGTCTTTGGAGAGATCTCGGGTGAGAAGACTCTTCCACTTCTTGTTATCTTACTGGTCCCAATGATATTGATGATATCAGGATCAATGTCTTTTGTAACTTTGTCTTCAATAGCCAATAGATCTTGCCTGACGCCATGATAATAGACGTCATCCCCATAGTTCCAGGGAATAACTTTATCCAAAGAATATGGGATTGGCCCCTACATGGTGATGATTAGAGGAGCAGACTTTGGAACAGATGTAATCCTGACGGGTCTTTTGGCGAAGACCCTAGGAGGATTGTCGGAGATGGTGATTATTGAAACATCTTCACAAGAATTTCTGATAAGAGGAACTTTTTCAAACATGATTTCTTTGTTAGCCATCAGGCGCTGGACGCCCATCTTCAGTAACAAACAACCATTTGGTAGAGACATACATGATTGACAACTTTCATCACAACCCGGAAACAGACCGACTTGCAATAGATTCTGTTTAATAGTCAAAAGAGGAGTAGTTAAATCATTCACAGAGGAAACAAAACAATCATCATCAACAACGTTGACACCTTGACCGTGTTTGGGCATTGGCGCCATTATTACATTAGGTGTTTCTGAGGGATCAAACTCAATCTCTTTCTCCTCGATAAGGTCTTGTACCTTATTCTTTAAGGTCCAACAATCGTTTGTATCATGCCCCGGGCTTTCAGAATTATAGGCACATCAAGCATTCAGCTTGTAGCGAGGAGAGGAAATATTGGGGTTCTTGGGAGCTTTCTTTAGGGTCACCAGATTGGACTTCAAAAGATATGGCAAAACTTGGGACAAAGTCATGTTGATTCGGGTGAATCGTCTCATGGGCGCCTCTGGCTTGCGTTGATAGTTTCGCTGCAGATTTGGTACAGGATTGGAAATCATAACAGCCCCTACCTTTGGGCGACGTTCAATTTTGTTTTGATTTCTATGGTCGTATTTAACACTGACCTCCTTCTTTCTGGTAAAGGGTTTCTTCACCGTTCTTGAGGATGCATCTCTTTGAATTTTGCCACTTTTTATACCCGCTTCTACTTGTTCACCAGTCATGATTAGTTTAGTAAATCCAGCCGAGGAGCTTCCAATCAGATGGTTGAAGAATGGACCAGATAACGTGCCTAAGAACATATCCACCAATTCTCTGTCAGATAGAGGGGGTTGGACTCTTCCTACGAGATCCCGCCATTTTTAAGCATAGGTTTTGAAACCTTCACCAACACCCATAGACATGCCTTGCAATTGTGTTTGAGTTGGAGCTAAGTCAGCATTATACTGGTATTACTTGTAAAAAGCGGCATCCAAATCTTCCCAATTGCGAATATCGGTCCCTTCCAACTAATAGAACCAATTCAACTGCGTCCCTGACAAGCTTTCTTAGAAGAAATGTACCCATAGGTTCCTATCGGCAGTATGTGGTTGAATTTTCCTGACGTATGACCTCAAATGCAACTTTGAACAAGATACCCCATCATATTTAGTGAAAGTGGGGACCTTGAATTTCTGTGGGATGACAATCCCTGAGACAAGTCCTAGCTCTTCAAAATCCAACCCGGGTACCCTCTAGATCTCCATAGAATTGAGGCGATCCTCCAATTGCTTGTATTTATTGCAGCTGGAGGATACTGTTCTTCAGAGTAATCAACCTCTTCCTCTTCTTCAGACTCTGGATGGTCATTTAGTTCCTTGTTTTTCCCTTCTTGATTATCTCCTTCACCTGACTAGGTTGCGAAATCTAGAGTTCATCTGGCTGGCCCTTTGAACCTTCTTCCCAGATTCAAAACACCGACTAATTTCTTCGCTTTCTTCTTATTCTCTTTGATTAACAAAGTTTTCAAATCCTCTTGTCCTTTTTCCAGAGCCAAGAACATTTATTGGAATTGAGTGTTATACGCTTGGAGATCCTTTACTGTCTGTTCAATATCCATCTCACTGAAATAAATAGTAGAAAGATAAGGAGACCTGTTGTAAGAAACCTCTTTGTGTTATGATGAATGAAAATGCATATGCAAATGATTTCAAGGAGATTAGAGATTTAATTTTCTTTAGACAAAAAGGAACACACGTTGAATTAATAAATCCAAGTTCGAGCACATCATGCCTCTTTGGGCTTACAATGAAAGAAATAAAATACAAAAACTCCTAAGACAAAAAGGTTGAACGCATCCTCTTTTGCGCGATGTAGGCGTTTAGAATCCGCTCTTCATTAAGTTGGTTGGTGAGTTCCAGAACTTTCTTCTCACTGGCGTAGAATCGGGCTTCGAAAGTGTCTAGTTCTTCCTTTAGCTGAATCCAATCCTTTTGCAAGTCTTCGAGGGAGGTAGGCATGTTAGGATGAAGGACAGTATACGGGACATCTCCTTTAACCACAGGCTCTATGATGACAGGGAGGATGGAAGGGTAAGGCATTGAGAGACTCTGAGCATGAGCTCGTACCCACCTAAGGTAAGGCTCAAGAGGAATGGAATTTTGGTGTCCCAATGTCCTACTATCCACCTTGTTTACCATCCTCCAAGCTCGTATAAACCTCTGACGGTAGCCTTGATCGTCACTTTCGTAGTCAGACATTACACCTTGGATGAGCGCATCATGTAGACCATCTCTTCGTGCGTACCCAAACTGTCGTAGAGCTAAGCAAGGGTTATAAGTGATACCTCCCCTAATACTAAGCAGAGGGACATTATGGAATTCCCCACAACGGTCGATGATAGTAATATCCTCCAAGGATCGAGAACACTAGTGGATATCCGAATGTCTGAGTGACATTAGCCTATTGGACCATCTCAAACCTTACTCGTTCTTCATAACGGATCGGGGGAGATGCGAAACAAACCATCTAGCCAACAAAGGGGTATAACACATGAGGGTTCCTCTTCTCTTCATGGTGCGAGAGTGGAGAGAATGCAATATATCTCCCAACAAAGTAGGCACTGGATTGTGAGATAAAAATATTTTGATAGCATTCACATCTATAAGTTGGTCAGGATTTGGAAATAGTACCAACCCATAGATGAGAAGAGCCAAAATTTCTTCGAAAGCTTGTAAATCCAGAGTATTCCAACAGTCTTGAGATTTTTCCAACAGGAACTTGGCTAGGAACCCTTTGACACCACTTCTTGTTTCCCAATTATCCGTGATGTCGGATTGTTGCAAGTGTAAAGCTTGGGCAACCTCTTCAGAGGTTAGATCTCTTTCAGTACCTTTTAAAGGTAGTTGATTGAGAATAGGAATTCCCAAGAGTTGAGAGAATTCTTCCATAGTTGGTACAAGCTGGTAATCGGTGAAGGTAAAGCAATGGTGCAAAGGGTCAAAGAACTAGAAAAGCACATTCGTCATATCTTCATCAAAGCTTGAGGTAACCAAGTTGAGAAGTCGTCCATGTCTTTTAGTGAACAGAGAATTCTCAGGGACCCTTGATGCTACCTCTTTGAGCTGAAAAGGTACTCGTACAAGGTTGACTTGGATTGTGTTCCTGCGAGTGGGAGTCATATCCTACAAAACAGAACACAGATGAATCTCAAAATCCTTGAAATGGTTAGTCTAAAATTGGTATGATGTCATGATGTTATGTACAAGCATATGTACAAGTTAAATCAAACAAGTCCTTAGGTTTAGGCTTGCATGAGATTTATAGGTAAGTACCCTCTTGAAGTTTGGTTGGTTCAACCTGTCCTAGAAAGTAACGGGTTCTAAGGAATCTCAATATCACTGATCTTTCTTCATCGGGCATTGTTTCAGCGCAAGCCTCTTTATTAGCGACCAAAATATCCCAAAAGTCCGACCTCAATGAGCGTAGTATCGAGTATCAACCAACTTCAGACTGCACCAAAGTCGGCTACCTCACTATTTCCTAATGGCCAAGTTGTTCAAGTAAAGGTTCTAAAGTCAGTTAGTGCTTCATGACACCATACAACGGCCCCATATTCTCCTTGACTACTCAAGGGCTACCAGTACCAACAAATATGCCACACTAATATAGCTATTGCTTAGACCATGTCGGTATACAGTTTCCATAACTTATTGCTACTTACCTAGAAAGGTGCCCCATATTTGGGTAGAGAATGAAAACAAACTCAAACAAGGAACCATAATATAAAGCAAAAAAATCAAACAATGAAAAGAAATTAAAGGTGATCTAGCCCTAAGGTAACCCCAATTTTCTTAATTCCCCAGTAGAGTCTCCAGTTCTGTAACACGGTGGGAGAACTGACTTGGGTGTTTTAAGTTTTATCGCAATTGTTGCGGATAGCAAGAGTCACCATCGACTTTTCTTTTATCCAAAAGGAAAGGTTGAAAAGAACAGGAAAGACCTTTCAAGGGACGTGACTATTTTCCAAAAGGCATCAAAGTGAGATTAACCTAGAGGTGCTAGTGTGCAAGTGTGTTTGATTGCATGTATTTTGTCTTGCATTTAAAGGTTATCTCTTTGTTGATTTTGTCTTGCCATACATCCTAATTACTAACAATGTATAAAAGAAATAAAAGTGAGGAAATAAATCCTAAGCTATTACATTATTTCAGAGGTGGGGATACATATTTACAAATGGGGATTGCAAGAATTTAAATCCTAATTATCTATTACAACCATATTGAATTGTACAATACAAAAAAAATGGAAAGGATTTGTTTTGAAAATGGTTTTTTGTCTTAATAAATTAAAAGAAAAAGAATAATTAGTTAATAAAAAGGAAATATTTTTTATCTCTTTTTTATATTAATAAAAATAGTATTAATGCTGAAAATAATAAGAATAAGAAAGAAAAGGAGAAATAAGGAAAACAGGATCAACACGTTGCTGAAAACAAAACTGAGAGGGACCAGAAGTTTTGATGCTAGGCACACTGTAGTTCAGAATGAATCATTAGAGGAAACCAGAAGTTTCAGGTTGCTGCACGCTGAAGTTCAGAAAGAAACGTTAGAGGAAACCAGAAGTTCTGGGTTGCTGCGCGCTGAAGTTCTGAGTGTTGAAACAATGAGAAAAAACCTGGAAATTCTGTATACTGTGTTGCAACAGTGAGAAGGACCTAGAAGTTCTGCATGTTATGTTATAACAGTGAGAAAAACCTAGAAGTTCTATGTTGTGTTAAAACATTGAGAAAAACTTAAAAGTTCTGTGTTGTGTTACAACAGTGAGAAAGACCTAGAAGTTCTGTGCATTATGTTACAACAGTGAGAAAAACACCTAGAAGTTTTGTGTGCTATGTTACAACAGTGAGAAAAAACACCAAGAAGTTCTGTGTGCTGTGTTACAACAGTGAGAAAAAACCTAGAAGTTCTGTGTTGTGTTAAAACAGTGAGAAAAACTTAGAAGTTCTGTGTTACACTTCACCTCCTTCCTTACATTAGCCAGAGCATCTGCAACTTATTCAGTTCTCAACAACAGCAAAACAGAAAAATAAAAGCACGACAGTTTATAGAAGTTCTACTCCTAATTTTGAGCCTAGTTTTATTCAAGAAGTTATGATCCATAATTTTTCTACTTGGGCAATGATATATACAATCTCAACATTATGATATCTACATTTTTAATGATGTTCTGAATGAAAAAACTCAAAGCCAGGATGACTTACCTTGAATCTGAAGCGTGTGTTTGGGACTCAAACTGCTGCCTTCGAATGTTCTGGGGTTAGAAAGAAATGGAACAAAAATGTTATGTTCTTTTTTCAAAGGGAAGAACAAATGTATTATTTTTGAGAATTCTGGGTTTAAGAATGTTTGAATGTTTTCTTTTCTCTTTTTTTTTCCTGTGTTCGATCACTCTCTTTCCAAAAGCCAGCCCCTTAGATGTGTGAGGGAATAAATTATTTATAGATGAGTTTGTTGAGGTTTTGGGGGGAAAACAAATAGTATTTGAACCCTTTTGGCATACTGTTCCATTGCTTTTTAAATACAGCCTTTATGCGCCAATTTGGTGCAAATACGGGGTTTGAGAAAATTGCAGGCGTGGACTGGATCAGCAACAATTTGGAGTGTTGTGGGAGCTGGATGTAGGATTGTACCATAGCACTGCAAACTGTTTAAAAGGATGTTTTAGGGCTTGGTGATGTTCTGATCGAAGAGTGGAAAGACCAGAGTGAGATTCGAAAGGTGATATTCTGATCGAAGAGTAGAACATAGTCTCCATATGCTGAAGAATGAGATTTGAAGAGTCATGTTCTGATCGAAGAACACAACTTCTATATGTTCTGATCGAGGAGCCATATTCTGAATCATTTTTGCAAATTCTGAATGCACTTGTGTGAAAACTGGCCCAGAAGTTATGAAATTATCATATTTTCTTAACACTTTGAAAATTTCCTAAGTGTTTAGAAATTTGACTTTTTCAAAGTAATTTCTTACTTTTGACTTCTTGATGAACTAATTTCCTGTCCTGATGAAACATGATTGTTGAAATTCTATTTTGATCCAAAAGTCAAAGTTTTACTTTTTAGTGTGCTTTTAACCATTTTGCCCTTGTGAATGACTTTCTTGGAAAATTGTAATCCGAGACTTGAAACTTGACAGAAGCAAACCTGAATGTCCAGGATGATCCTTTGAGAAATGAGAAGGAAATTTTTTGGGTACAACACCAGGTCTCAAACTAAGGAGGAACACCTTGATCACTTACAGAAACTATTTGACAGACTGAAGTAATACAAACTGAGGCTTAACCCGAATAAGTGCACTTTCATAGTAAGATCCGTGAAGCTCTTAGGTTTCGTAGTCAGTGGCAAAGGCATTAAAGTGGATCCTACAAAGGTCAAAGCTATACAAGAAATGCCAACTCCTTGCACTGAGAAGGAAGTTAGAGGATTCTTGGGACGCTTAAACTACATAGCCAGATTCATTTCACATTTGACCGCTACTTGTGAGACAATCTTCAAATTACTGAAGAAAGATCAAGCAGTGAAGTGGAATGACAATTTCCAGAACGCCTTTGACAAAATCAAGGTATACCTTCAAGAGCCTCCAATTCTGATGCCTCAAGTTGAAGGAAGACCTCTGATCATGTACTTAACCGTATTAGAGAACTCAATGGGGTGTGTGCTTGGGCAGCATGACGAGTCTGGTCGAAAAGAGAATGCAATATACTACCTTAACAAAAAGTTTACCGACTGTGAAACAAGATACTCGCTGCTCGAGAAAACTTGTTGTGCTTTGGCATGGGCTGCTCGCCGACTAAGACAGTATATGCTGACCCACACTACCTTATTGATATCTAAGATGGATCCTATCAAGTACATCTTTGAGATTCCCGCTCTCTCTGGAAGAATAGCAAGATGGAAAATGGTCATGACTGAATACGACATTAAGTATGCAACCCAAAAAGTAATTAAGGGAAGTATACTAGCTGATCATTTAGCATATCAAGCTGTGGATGACTACCAATCCATGAATTTTGAGTTCCCAGATGAGAACATCATGCTAGTAACTGATTGTGAAGAACCTGGACCAGATGAAGGACCGGAAAAAGGATTTCGATGGACTATGGTTTTTGACGGGGCTTCCAACGCTCTTGGTAATGGCATCAGCGCTGTGATCATATCTCCTGAAGGCTGTCATACTCCATTCACTGCCAGGCTATGTTTCAACTGTACCAACAATATGGCTGAGTATAAAGCCTGTATCATGGGTCTCAAAGTTGCAATCAATTTAAGGATCAAGTTCTTAAGTGTGTTTGGAGATTCAACTTTGTTAATCAGCCATATCAAAGGAGAATGGGATACGAAGCACCCTAATCTCATCCCCTACAAAGAATAGGTGTTGACATTAATCCCATACTTTGAAGAAATTACCTTTAAGCATTTTCCATGAGAGGAAAATCAACTAGTGGACGCGCTAGCTACGATGTCATCCATGTTCAAGGTTAGGTGGGATAATGAGGATCCTCAGATCACCATTAAGAGGATGGATGAACCATCATACTGTCACAAGATTGATACTGAAGATGTAGTGGACAAGCCTTGGTTCCATGAAGTCAAAATATATCTCGAAAGCCAATAATATCCCGAAGGAGCTTCGTTCAATGATAAGAAGTTCCTAAGAAGATTCTCTGCTAAGTTCTTTCTCAGTAACGAGATCCTCTACAAGCGCAATCATGATTCTACCTTGCTTCGGTGTGTAGACAAGAGAGAGGCACAAAGGATTATGGATGACATACAAGAAGGTACATTTGGCACTCACTCCAGTGGACATTCAATGGCTAAAAAGATCCTACGGGCAGGATACTACTGGTCCACCATGGAGGCAGACTGTTATTAGCACTCGCGGATTTGTCACAAATGTCATATCTATGCTGACAAGGTACATATGCCTCCGGTTCCTCTAAACATCTTGACTTCTCCTTGTTCATTCGCAATGTGGGGCATCTACATGATTGGAGAGATTAGGCCGACAACTTCTAATGGGCACCGTTTCATCCTGATTACCATTGATTACTTCACGAAGTGGGTCGAGGCTGCTTCATTCGCTTTTGTTACAAAGAACTTTATGGCCCGATTTATCAGACATAACATTATCTGTTGTATGTGTTGTACCCCAAAATTTGCCCTCCCATATTCTCCAAGATTTAACAAGAATCATATCCAAATGGTTCAAGATTGATCAAGGGTTGCACAGTCCAAACATCCTCCTAAGCCAGTCAAAATTAGGGTTTTGGTTCCTTCAAGGAATTTGAGGTTTTCAATGGCTCAATCAAGTCCCATAGGCCTATATACATTGCCAAGCATCTACATGTCAAGTTTCAAGACTCACAGCATCAAATTGCACAGTCAAAAGTCCCATTTGCTTCACAGTCAACTGCAGGGGTAAAATGGTCATTTTACAGTCAAAAGTCAGAATTTTTGGTCAACATCTTATTTTGAAGCCACAATCATCATTTGATCAAGTCTTGATCATGATTCCACAAGAATGGCTCAAAAATCATCAAGATGCAAAAGTTTCTATTTTTGGACAGCTGAAAAGTCAACTGTAACTTGACCAAGGCATAACTTTTTCATGGTTCATAATAAAAATCCCATCCAATGCTCATTTTTAAGGGGATGACATTTCCTACAACTCATCTTCACACTCCAAGTCCAAGAAATGCTCTCACAAAAAGTTATCAATTTCTACATTATAGGTCAATTTCAAAAGTCAACAAAAAGGCACTTTAAGTCAAAGACCATAACTTGATATTGGTAAATCCAAATGACATGGGACCAAAAGCATTGGTTAGAGGACTTCAAGAACTTTCCAAAATGTCCAAGAACATGTTCATATGATCAAAATTGAGCAAGATATGCATTGGAGAAGTTGGGAAATTTTTGTGAATTTGCAAAAGTCAACTTTGCTCAAAACACATAATTTTTGCTAATGGGCCTCAATTTCCTTCTTGAAACTTTGTCCAAAGCCTATGCACGACCCATCAAGCCTAAATTGATTTATTTTCTTATTTTTATTAATTAGTTGGATTTTTAATTGATTTTTAATTCATTTAATTAATTTAAAATGTAGGAAATTCAAGGATGTGATTTTTTTCAATCTTTTGTGAAGCAAATAAACTCAGGGCAAGCTGGCAAATTCGTGTATCAATCAAGGACATCAAAATCTCCATGTTTGGCAAGTTTTCTCAATCAAAAAGATTGAAAAATATTTGATTTTCAATCAAATATTGGAACATCAATGCAAGGGATTTCTTGTGCAAGATTTGACCTAAAACCATTCTACTATAAGTGCATAAGCTAAACCTAATTCCTAACACAAGAAAAATTGATGCACAAAGCCATAACCATATTCAAAAAAATCAAGAAAAAGCCAAAACTTTTTTTCCAGGTTCTAGGCCCTTTCAAGGCAATTTAAGGATTCAAACACCTTGCTGGGACTCTCAGTAACATTTTGCAATCAAAATCATACGCCAAAGCTCAAGAAAACGCTCTACACAGACCCACGGTTTGAACAATTTTTCCAAAATCATATACTTTGATTCATGCATATTTAACATATTATTGTGGTTGTTTTGTGTTAATAGGACTGATACGAAGCTATTGGTGTGATTAATTGCATTAAGACGCCCTGAAACGCAAACCACCATGAACGATTTCTAGGTTTTCCAAGCTCTAAAATTGGGGCTTTCTTATTTAGGAAAAATTAAGCCTCAAGAGACCTATGATTGAAACCGTCTGAACAAGACGAACATGCTGGACATCTCGCGAACAATTTATACTGCATACAACTCTATTCGCTATTTTCTCTTATTGCAGGTTGTGGGGGTTTAAAACCCCCGCTAATTGTTTTTATTTTACAGGGAATCTGGGGAAGACGAAGGACGTGGTGCATCATGGTTGGTCCATTCAAAAAATAACGCGCGCTTCATTTGTTTCCAGCATATGCGTTGTTTCTTTATATTATTCTCATTGCCCATTATTATAACAAATACAAGCGCTTGGCTCAGTGGATGATGATATGGCATGCAACCATTGGGACCTGGGTTCGATTCCCAGGTCCACCCCATATTTGTTTCTATTTTTCATAACCTAATCATGTGCAGGCTTGCTAACGTCTTCCATCATGTACCTTCAATAATCAGCATGCCATGTGGCCACCATCACTAATCCAATGGCCATGAAGTGTTGACTATGATGTTCCCCAGTCAACCAATGTGCAGACAATTCCAGAAGTCAACGTGGCTTTGTGCTTAATGGGCTTCAGATTGCTTTTCTCACCTCATAATGGGCCAATACACCCCCTGGGTTCTTATTTTCTTTTCCTTTTTTCTCTTTTATATTTTCTTTACTAATTATTATTATTACTATTTAATTAATATAATTAATTATTTTTCCATAATAAATCCAGAAAACCTAAAAAATAATAATATTTTTATTGATTAAATTTAATTAATTATTTTTGTAAATAAATTCTAATTAATTAGTCTAGTTGTTTTAATTAGGTTTAATTTCAATTTTCTTTCATAATAAATAAAATAGATTAGACTTAGGGTTTTACTAACTTTTTTATTTTTATTTCATTAAAATATAAAAACACAAAAAATACTTTTTCTTTTAATTGTTTAATTAATTAGTTATTAGGTTTAATATTTAATTAATTGCAAAAAAAGGACAAATTACTTTCTTTTCTCAAAAAGGGTCAAAACCCTAAGACATTCCCGATTTAATTTCCTTCGCGCTTTAATTCCATTTGATTATATTGATGTAACTGTTTCCGAGAATGTAATAGATAATTAGGACCTCTTTTATCGCTTTCTTTACTTTCCGCATTTATTTTCAAGGGTTATGTTTTTGGCGATGTAAAACCCGACGCCTTGTAATGTCGTAGATTCACTTTCCGCACTTTACTTTCCGCACTTACTAACTGTTAAATATGCATGCAAGACTTGTCTGACAAATAAAACCAACTCGTAGCTCACCAATAACATGTACAAGATAATCTTAACTGAATCTGATACACGTGCACATGCCACTCCTAGGGTACGCCTCACTTGGTTGCCTCGACGTGGTCGTCAAGTATAGGGTGTTTTAGAGGTCGCCCTCCTGTCTAAAGATCCAGTTGCCTCGAAACGGTTTCCTCGAATAAAAAAGGATCTAGGACGTTAGGGTTACCGCTAAGGCGTCCTACTATTGCTTTGGTGACCACACATTGTCCCTAATAATCGAATTGACCCGAATAACTCCAACGACGGTGCTACCTACTTTTCAATAGTGGGATAGTACTGTCTAAAGGACTCTTACACAGCCTAATTCCTTAGAGTAGGTAGATTTCTCCTGGGTACTTGCTCTTTCAAAAACAAAAACATCTTTTCGCACTCACACTTTCAAAAAGTTTTCAAACAAATACTTCATACACTCTTGAGGACAGATACAAGAGTTACCTAGAAGTTTTTCAAACTAAACTTTTTCAAAACCCACAAACACTTGAAAAGCAAACAATTTTTGAAAACATAGTGATCAAGTACCTAAGAGCCCGTGGGTAACCACGGATAGAAAGGGTGCTAACACCTTCCCTTTCTATAAATCTACCTCCCGAACCGAGAAACATCTCAAAAAGGAATTTTGCCGTGCTTTTGTCCTTTCCTTGTTGGAGAACATAAAAGACGGTGGAGACTCTTGCTTACCGCGACATTTCACGAACCAGCATTTCAAAACAGTCAGTTCTATTTCCACCGATCACAGAACTGGCGACTCTGCTGGGGATTCTAATAAGTGAGGTGTACCTTAGGATTAGACCACTCTTATGTTTTCAATTGTATGTCTTGTTTGATTTATATTTGTGGGCTTGCATCGGAGTTTCATAGATCCTAACCTGGATCTGGGGAATACCCTTTAGGTAGCATAAGCTGTGAGGGACCTGTCCGGCGTAGACTGACACGGGTGAAGCAGTGGCTACGTGGGTGTGACACCTTGGTCTGTACCGATATCCCTTGTGTTGGAACGAGGAGAATATGGGTCTTCTGAGGAGTCATTAAGCACCAACCGACCTTAGAACCCTAAATTGACCCAACTTGGCCATAGAACAGTAGCAGTATGCTACACTCATTGAGGCTAAACTCTCGCGATGGTTCTGGCCGCAAGAAAAGATTGCAAAGCTGAAGTTATGACCGATTGAGGGTAGTCGATGATATTGAGATCCTCTAGAACCCGATTACTATTTTCTAGGACAAGTCTTAACCAACGAAACTGAAAGAGGGTAGTACCCAAACTTCATGCTGGCCTAAACTCTAAGGGCTGTCTTGTGTGACTTGTGTGCCTTTAAGCTTGACTACTTGCATATTCTTGTTATCTGACAACATGAGTTCCTTGCAGGTTTTGTTTACAGTCCTTAATCTGGACTCATAACAGGGTTTACTTACGTCACTCCACACATAGCATAACATCATACCATCATACCATTGCATACATCCTACATAAGGACTAATCCATTTCAAGGATCTCAAGGGTTTGTGATGCAGGTCATGATGAATCAAATGTCTAGCAAGGGGCAAAGGGGATTTATTTTCCTCTAACCAAGGTTAGTGACTTGAGCCAGGGGCTATGACCCACTGGATATGGTGAGCCTTGACTCTTGAAGGAGGACTCTCAACAACATGAAGTTCCTTCCATCAAGCTACTAGATTCAAGTTCTAACAATTTTCTTGTTTACCCCGCGAGATCCTTGAAAACATTGCATGCATACATATCATAGCATTACAGGTACCCCTTGTTACAGGTCACTTACCTTCTTCGCTGTTTATTTCAGCAATCATCATGAATTCTGAGCCTACTACTGAACAAGCCATCAAGGCCCTCCAGGCCCAGAATGCCCAATTCCAAGAGTTGGTCATGAGCCTAGCCCAAGGTCAACAGGAGTTGAAGACCTTACTTATGAAGAAGAAGAAGAAGATGACTGTTTTGTTCAACCCTAGACGCAGATCTGGGAATGGATCACAAAATGAAGCTGAGCTGACTACCCCATCTGTTGGGAAAGACAGTCCATAAGGGAGAGAGGTTCCTAGTCCCGTGGTCTCCGACAACGAGACGGATTATAATGATGAACAGTACCCTCCTGCTGAGGATAGGTATAAACAGCTAGAGGACCGTCTGAGTGCCATGGAGATACAGAAAGTTCCCGGCCTGGACTTCGAAGATCTAGGTCTATCCTCTGGGGTGGTGATTCTCCACAAGTTCAAGGCACCTGCCTTTGCAAAATACGACGGAGCCTCCTGTCCTAAGTTGCATCTCAGATCCTATGTAAGGAAGATCCAACCTTACACTGCTGACAAGAATTTATGGATCCATTTCTTCCAGGAAAGTCTTTCAGGGACTCAACTCGAATGGTTCTATCAACTGGATGGAGCCAGTATTCGTAACTGGGAGGACTTGGCTACTGCGTTCTACAAGCAGTATTAGTATAATTCCGACCTCGCTCCTACGCGTACCCAACTCCAGGGTATGTCACTTGGGACGGGTGAAGGATTCAAAGAGTATGCGCAAAAGTGGAGAAACTTGGCTGGAAGGGTGTAGCCACCTTTGACTGACTGTGAGCTCGTTGACATGTTCTTGGGGACCCTGTCTGGTCTGTTCTTTAACCATCTGATTGTGAATTCTTCTGCTGGGTTCACAGATCTGATCTTAAATGGGGAGAGAATTGAAGCTAGTATCAAGGCTGGGAAGATTCAAGAAGCCACACCTTCTGATACTCCAAAAAAGCCTTACACTGGGAAGAAAGAGTCCAATGCTGCGTACAGTCAAAAGAGTCGTCGTGACCAACATGTAGAGGCAGTCAGGATCTCTGGTTCTACACCACGCCGACAACCGCAAAAGGGAAATCAGCGAAGGCCGAACGAGCCTAAAAGACAGTTCACCAACATCAACATGCCATTGTCACAAGCATTGCAGCACATGTTGAAGATGAATCTGATTGCGGTGATCAACCCTCCTGCAAATCCAAAGACTTCTTCTCCAAGCTACAACCCAGATGCGAGGTGTGCTTATCATTCTGGTAGCCCGGGGCACGATACTGAGGATTGTTGGGCGCTGAAATACAAGATCCAGAATATGATTGACGCCAAAGAGATCGAATTCGAGCCTGCTGAGACTCCCAATGTGATCACTGCTCCCTTGCCAAAACATGGCTAGGATTGGAAAAACTTTTGTTCATTCGAATGTTCAAGCTGTATTTTTCTTTGATTGTTCAAACATTTTATTCATGTCAAACTATCTTATTTCATTAATGCATTACACGTGTCTGTTTTGTAGTAATTGTGTTTACTATGCTTAAAATTGCTTTCATTTTTTGATGTTCAACTCTCGGTTAATAATTCTAAGCCTCTTGAGGGAGGATGACGAAAACGATACCACGATCTTTACAGTATGCTTTTGAACAGACCCCGCTGATGAGGTACAGGCATTGTTTCAATTCCTAAACACTGGAGTAATAAGGAAGATAATCCCTAGTCAACCCCTTTGAGCCAAAGAAGTTGGAGTTTTTCTTTTCGAAAATTAAAACCCTTAATCATAACCTGAGGCAGGGTAGTTTTCTCAGTTGATCCAGGTGCACAATGAATGACATCAAAGGAGTCCTTCCAAAACAAAAGACAGGGATGGTTCCGAATAATCATAAAGACAGGCAGTCATTATCTCTCGAAGAATAAAAACCCAATAAGTCAAAACTTATGAAGGAGACTTACAAAACTGGGGCATCCCGCTGACTGTAACCACAAAGAAACAGTTCAGGAAAAAAACAGGGATAACAAAATCAAAAAAAGAAAGAGGTCCTACAAACCCTCAACAACAAAAAATGACTGCCTGTTCAAAATAAACTGTCAATATCCGAACCATCATTGGAATATCAGGACAAATACTCAAACAAGGTTTAACGCACGATCAGCTGAGTTTAGGTTTGGAGAACATCACGAAGAACGGGTGGGTACAGATATAATTTGAGCCTTTATCCTTTGTTTCTTAAACCGTGAACCAGGCCATGTTATAACCCTTAAAAGTCCTAGCTGAAGCATGGGTTAGTTCGAAAGCATACTGTTACCAAAGGTGTCCTGACTCCTTAAGGCTCGCTGTAAAATCTTGAGTTGACATCACATGTTACAAAATTTGTTTTTTTACTGAAAAATGCATTTTTCAAAAAAACTTCAAGACAGACATAAGCTTTGCATTTTTAAATAACACTGTCTGCATGTGACTATTTGTTCGAACAACAGAGAAATTCGCACGAAGAATATCTAGTGAACAAAAGCACTTCCAACCAAGGGGCACGACATGATCATGGTCTATCATCTGGGGCAGTCCAGTCAAGATTCAGAGAATCTCTCAAAAGGTCAAGTAGCCTGGGGCAAATCTCCATCTGAATCACTTGGGACGTTGGACATGAATTCTGGCAACGAATCTTGCACGATCAAGCATCTTCTGGTAACATGGCAACACTACCGACAATGACAACCTCCCTACATTCTGAGAGCGTGGACATAGTCGAAAAAAAATACTACGCATAATCAAAGACCCGATAGGTTGACACACCTAGGCAAAAACAAGGGCTTCCCGGCGAACCAAAAGGGTTCAGGCAAAAATAAGGGATGAAAATAAAAAAATATGTACACCCGACAAGTCGAAAACCTGAAAAGGCGGCTTGGGCAAAAATGGGTATCCCGATGGACTGAAAACCCGAAAGGGCGGTCCAGGCAAAAGTTAGGGACCAAAAGCGTACGACTATGTCCTTTCATCTCGTCACTTGCCTACCAGAAGAAGATTTGTCAAATCGGCAGTCATCAAGCACCTCCACAGGTGCCTTCTCCCGCAGAAACTAGGGAAATAAGAATTGTCTGAACTATACAGTCGCTCTGTCCACCAAGGTACCAAGGTAAGTTCGGCTGAAGAATGTAACTAGGATATCTTCACTCCCCGCAGAGTAAGACAGGATTCAGCGATACTCTCCCCCGAGCAGAGTTGGTCTCCCATCAGCCCTGAAAAGGCACAGTATTCCCCAGTAAGTCAGCGATACTCTCCCCAAGCAGAGTTAGTCTACTGTCAGCCTTAAGGAAGTTGGACATCCCCAGAAGATCTCAATATTCCCCGGCGGAGTATACAGATATTCCTAAACAAGCATCCCTGGCAGTCTTAATATAAGATTGCTCCCCGGCGGAATACCAGACACCCCAGTGGAGCCAATTCCCCAGTGTAGTCCAAAGTTTCCCAAGAGAGTTGAATCAATATCCCCAATAGATTCTGGAAGCTTATCCCTAGTAGATTCTGGAAGCTTATCACCTGCAGAGTACATACGTCTCTCCCCGACCATGTTCAAAGGTTATCCCCCACCAGAGCCTATAACTGGGTTATCCTCAGCTAATTACCACGGAAAGATCGTCCTCGGCGAAGTTCTTCCTATCCCCCAGCGGAGTTCATCAAATTCCCCGACATAACTTATCAATGGAATCCCCAGCGGAGTTCTCATCAAATCTCAGCGAAGTATCTCTTCCCACAGAGCAATTCCCTGCAGAGTAATCTCTTCACCAGGTTTATTCCTCAATGGAGTCATTTTCTCCTACCGGTTATTCTTGCAATCATCATCCCCAGTGGAAACGAAGAACTCTACTCTTCAACATCAGCCCAGGATTTAACAAAATTCCTGGCATTCGTCAAGGATTTATTTTCCCAAACGAAAATACATTCATAAACATATCACATCTTGTGATCGGTGGATCTGGAACAGACTGTTTAACGCTGGTTCGCGAAATGTCGCGGAAGCAAGAGTCGCCACCGTCTTTTATTTTCTCCAAATGGAAAGGACAAAAGCACAACAAAATTCCTTATAGAGATTGCTCTCGGTTCGGGAGGTAGATTTATAGAAAGGGAAGGTGTTAGCACCCTTTCTATCCATGGTTATCCATGGGCTCTTAGATACTTGCTCATTTGTGTTTTCAAAATTGTTTGTTTGCTTTTCAACTGTGGGTTTAAAAAAGTTTCTTTGAAAATTTCAGTTCGACTCTTGTATCATTCCTCAAGAGTGTTTGAAAAATTGCTTTTTGAAAGCTTTTTGAAAGGTGTCGGTGTGAAAAGAAGTTTTTTTGATTTGTTTTGAAATTAGAGCAAGTATCTATGAGTTGTCTACCTACCCTAAGGAATTCGTCTGTGTAAATGTCCTTAAGATAGTGCCATCCCACCATTGAGAGATAGGTAGCACCACCGTTGGAGGTGTTCGGTTCAATTCGAGGGTTCAGGACATTGTGGTCACCAGAGCAATGGGAAAACACCTTAGAAGCTACCCTCATGCCATGTTCATGGATATGAGGACTTACTAAAACATCCTCTACTCGACGACCACTTTTCGAGGGGCAAGGCAACAGTGAGACGTACCCTAGGGGTGGTGTGTGATTTGTGTGTCGTTTTCAGTTATGTTTATCTTGTTCATGCATTGGTGATCTACGCGTTGCTTTTACTTTGGCATTCATTCTTTCATGCAAGTTATTAACAGTTTAAAAGATGCGGAATTTAAAAGTCCTACGCTATTACAAAGGCGCGGGTCCACATCGCCAAATTAATCCAAGACCCGATTTGAAATAAAATAAAATGCGGAAAGAATAAATATCCTAATTAATCTATTACAAGGCTTTGGAGTAATTACATGAAATTTACAAAAAGAAACAAAATAAGCGCGCGAAACGGAATTATAATCGAAAGCGAGGGCGTTGGACCCTTTTAAAGAAATTGAATTGAAATTAATAAATTAATAAAGTTAAATGAGAAAAGGAAATTATTTTTTTTGAGTTTTTGTATTTATGGAATTTAGTAAGAAAATTAAATGAAATTAAAACCCTAATTCTACACTATTTTTAATTTATTAAAAAATGTTTAAATTTAACCTAGTTTTAACCTAATTATTTAATGGCAAATTTATTTACAAAAAAAAAAAAATAATTATTAAATATGGTAAAAAAGAAAAAAAAGGAATAAAAGTATAAAACCCTAATTCTACATTTTTTAGTTTATTACAAAAAATATTAAAATTAAAACCTAGAATTAGAACTAAATTAATTATTACATTTATTTACAAAATAAAAACATTAGTGAATTAAATAATAAAATATATTTTTATTTTTGTCTTTTCTGATTTTTTGGTATTTTTATGTTATGAAAAATTAATTTTGATGATTTAACTAAAATAAATAAAACAAATAATAGAAAAAAAAATAAAAAGAATGAAAATGAAATGCAAACCAATGGGGTTTTCTGGCCAATTATGGAGGTATATAGGAAGTATTTTGACCCATGGAATGCAGGCCCATATTGACTTTCTGGCGCGTGTGCACATGCGTTGACTGGAGTGTTCCCTGGACCTCCCATCCTGACCTTCAGATTCATCTTCCAAGACATTTGGCAAGCTTTGATAGTGGGTGCATGGTGGATTTCTGGGCGTACACTGCATGGAATCAGGTTAAAACAAAATATATTGAGAAAGGGAGGGGACCTGGGAATCGAACCCAGGTCCCAGTACCTATTGTCCACGTTGTTTACCAACTGTGCCACTGAGTCTTTTTGATGTCATAGTGGGCAATGAATGAGATAAGTGAGAGAGTGCTGATGGCTTAAGAAAACGCGCCAAGTTCAAATTAACCAACCGCATGCTTACAACTCACCTTCTTCTCCACTCGTTTGCTTTGGCCTGAAAAAAAAACAGATGGATAGCGGGGGTTTTAAACCCCCACTAAATGAAGAACATGAAAATAGCGATTAGGCCACCGTTGCTCATAAATTGAGCGCGACATATGGAATCAATTCGTATGAAGGTCACGAGTCTAATGGTCCAGGTCTTGTGGTTCAATTTTCCCATATAAAAGAAGCCCTAATTTTTGACCTCTGCAACCCTAACGAGCTCCAATGGTGGATTCATGTACAGGGCACGAAAACTCAATTAAACGATGCTGTTAGCTTTAGAATGATTGGATTAATACAAATCAATAAAAAAATGCAAGGATGATGTGTATAAATTAAAACACGAATATGAAAAATGTTAAGAACAGGACTGCTTCGTGTTACCAATTCTTTGTGTTAGAGGTTGTGGTTTTGATTGGAATCGATCACAGGTGACCTTGGAAAGCTATTGGAATAGTTATCTTGCCTTGAAACCAACTCTAAGTGCGTTTTCAGTTTTCAATTTTTTCACAAAAAATGCCAAGTTTGTTTTTAGGTTTGGGCACAGCTTGAAGGTTCTTGCGTTAGGTTTAGCATCCTGTATATGTATGGGACGAATTAGGGTAAGAATTTGAGTCCATAAGCCTTTGCATTGATGAATCAAATATTTGATTTCCATGGAATCTTTTCCAATCTTTTCCTCATGAAGAACATGCCAATTTGCACCAAATCTTTCCTTTTTTGATGTGCACGAGATCTTGAGTGAGTAATGCGGGCATATGCTGCATAAAAAGATTCAAACACATTTGTTTAGTATTTTTGTCATATTTTATTTAATTAAATGAATTAATGGTGATAAAAATTCAAATAAATAATAAAAAATGATGAAATAAATCCCCTTTGGGTCAAATGGTCGTGCATAGCCTTTGGATAATGATTATTGGAAGAAAATGTGGCCCATTAGCAATTTTGAGGCATTTGAAGCAAAGTTAACTTTTCAAGATTCCCAAAATTTTCCCAACTTCCACAAGGCATATCTTGCTCAATTTTTAAGCTTTGGTCATGTTCTTGGACATTTTGGAAAGGTATTGAAGTCCTCTAACAAATGCCTTTTGTTCCATGTCATTTTGATTTACCAATCTCAAGTTATGGTCTTTGACTTAAAGTGCCTTTTTGTTGACTTTTGAAAATGACCTATAATGTTGAAATTGATAACTTTTTGTGAGAGCATTTCTTGGACTTGGAGTGTGAAGAGGAGTTGTAGGAAATGTCTTTCTATTCAAAATGAGCCTTGGATGGAATTTTTCTGATGAACCATGTGGAAGTTATGCCTTGGTCAAGTTACAGTTGACTTTTTTCAACTGTCCAAAAATAGAAACTTTTGCATCTTGAGACTTTTTGAGCCATGCCTTGAGAATCATGATCAAGAATTGATCAAATGATGTTTGTGGCTTCAAAATAAGATGTTGACCAAAAATTTGAACTTTTGACTGTCAAATGACCATTTTTCCCCTGCAGTTGACTGCTGAGCAATTAGGGTTTTTGACTGTGCAATTTTGTGCTGTAAGTCTTGAAACTTGGTATGTGGATGCTTGACAATGTTTGTAGGCATGTGGGACTTGATTGGACCCTTGAAAACTTCAATTTCTTTGCCAGACTCAAAACCCTAGTTTTTGACTGTTAGGAGGCCTTTGAACTGTGCAACCCTTGGGGAGATTTTGAAGCATGCTCTTTGCAAATCTTGAAAAATATGGGAGGGAAAATTTTGGGGTACAACAGTTGCCCCTGTTCAATCTTCTTAGACCTGAGGATGCAGATTAGCTGACGTGCCTTTCATAATCCGAAGGTGGAAGATGATTGAACACTAGAGTGCCCAGAAATTTGCGCTCACATAGTAATGTGATGGTGGGAATGGGCTTACAGATGCCATTTGGAGATTAGTGGATAGGAGGATGGGCTTATAGATGCCATGTTGAGAGGTGATGGAAGGTGGATGGGCTTATAGATGCCATCTGAGTGCCGATCGCGTAAGATATTCCTTAGCGAGAACTTGCGTACCTGAAAAAGAAAGATGATTACCTGACCTGTTACAGGAGCTGGTCTTCAAACTCTTTGTATAGATGCATTCTGGCTGGATACAGGTATCGAATTTGGAGCTTCAAAAGGTGATGAACGAATCAGGGATGGTTACTACCTCAACGGGACGGTGAGAGAACCTTGGACGATTACTACCTCAACAGGAACGCTGAGAGAACCTTGGACGATTACTACCTCAACAGGAACGCTGAGAGAATCTTGGGGCGATTACTACCTCCACAGTAACGGGGAGAGAACCATAGGCGACTTCAACCTCAATAGTAACGCTGAGAGAACCTTGGATGATTACTACCTCAACGGGACGCTGAGAGAACCATAGGCGACTTCAACCTCAACAGTAACGCTGAGAGAATCTTAGGCGACTTCAACCTCAACAGTAACGATGAGAGAATCATGGATGTCTTCTACTGAGTCTTCATCAGGAAAATCTTTAGGGATTGATTAAACTGGACTAGAGAAGGCCTTTGATTGGATAAGAATCAAGAAAAATCTTAGGGTCGACTTAACTGAACCAAGCAAGGTCTTGGAATAACTTCAACTGGGCAAGAATCAGGGAGATCTTAGGGTCGATCTGACTGAACCAGAGAAGGCCTTTGACTGGATAAGAATCAGGAAAATCTTAGGGTCGATTTAACTGAACCGGACAAGGTCTTGGAATATCTTCAACTGGATAAGAATCAGGGAGATCTTAGGGTCGATCTGATTGAACCAGAGAAGGCCTTTGACTGGATAAGAATCAGGAAAATCTTAGGGTCGATTTAACTGAACCGGGCAAGGTCTTGGAATCTTCAACTGGATAAGAATCAAGGAGATCTTAGGGTCGATCTGACTGAACCAGAGAAGGCCTTTGACTGGATAAGAATCAGGAAAATCTTAGGGTCGATTTAACTGAACCGGACAAGGTCTTGGAATATCTTCAACTGGATAAGAATCAGGGAGATCTTAGGGTCGATCTGACTGAACCAGAGAAGGCCTTTGACTGGATAAGAATCAGGAAAATCTTAGGGTCGATTTAACTGAACCGGGCAAGGTCTTGGAATCTTCAACTGGATAAGAATCAGGGAGATCTTAGGGTCGATCTGACTGAACCAGAGAAGGCCTTTGACTGGATAAGAATCAGGAAAATCTTATGGTCGATTTAACTGAACCAGACTAAAGTCTTGAAATATAACTGATAACTTAACTGGATCTTTCCTGAAAGGTAAAGGTCAGTCATGTGCAATGCATGATATGGATCAAGCAATGATGTTCTCAACATAAATGAGATTTGTAAGATATGATGCATATATGCATGCTATAATGTATGGAAGTGTGATGTTTATGAACATATGTTTTTGTCTAGGAAAATGAATCCTTGACGGGTGCCGGGAAGTTAAATCCTGGGCTGATGTAGAGCTTCTGTTTCCACTGGGGAGTGATAGTTGCAAGAATACCGGTAGGAGAAGATGACTCCGTTGGGGAATAAACTTGGCGAATAGATTACTCTGCGGGGAATAACTACTCTAGCGACCTTGCTGGGAAACAATACTCTGTGGGGAGAGAGGTACTTTGCTGAAATGTTGATGGTAACTTCGCTGGGGATACCATTGTTGTGTTGGAAGTGTTAATAAACTTTGCTGGGGGTAAGAAGACTTCGCCGAGGACGATCTTTCCGTGGCTTTTGGCTGAGGATAACCCAGTTATATCCCGGTAGGGAAATAACCTTTGAATAAAGCCGGGAGACGCGTTCGTGCTCTACGGGGATAAGCTTCCAGAATCTACTGGGGATAAGCTTACTGCTTGGGGAGATGGATCCCAACTTTCCTGGGGAAACTGGATTGGACTCTCCTGGGGAAAATTGGAACTATATTGGGGGAGTGACTCCACTGAATGTTTGATATACCGCCGGGGAACAATCTTTAGACCAAGACTGTCGGGGATGCTTGTTAAGAATATCTGTATATTGCTGGGGAATGTTGAGATCTGCTGGAGGATACCCAACTTCCCTAAGGTTGACTGCAACTTTGCTTGGGGAGAGTGTATTGACTTGCTGACTCACTCTCTGGGGATTTAAGATATACTGGTTATGTTCTTCAGCCGAACCCACCTTGATACCTTGGAGGACAGAACAATTAGATTGCTTAGGCAACTCTTTATTGCCCCTGTTTCTACTGTTACCTGTAATTGATCCTTTGTTTCGTATGCAAATATTTATGAGTTAGCAATTAGTGTCAATGCATATATCACAAATTGAACCTTGGACGTTCTTCGCAAAACAAAACAGAAAAGGAAAAACAATTGGCAATTTTAACTGAAAAGTGATTTTTGTATTGATTTTTGAATTTGCCTGTAAAATAGGCGTTTATGTACAAGAGGCTGACGTCCTAGTAAGAAAACGCCGCCGAACAAAAGAGTTTATACAAATTTGTACAAAGGAAAATAAAACAGCTGTGTGAAATGAATGATCCCACTGGGTTCCAACTCTGCTATCGCCTTTATATCTTCGAGCGTCTCATCACTTGATGACCTAGCTGAAGATGAAGCTGATTGATCGATTCCATCTAAACTTGATGTTGATACCGGATTCTGGATGCAAAGTGATCCAATGAGACATAGTATTACGCTTTATCCCTAACTTTTGCCTGGACCGCCCTTTCGGGTTTTCGGTCCACCGGGATACCCATTTTTGCCCAAGCCGCCTTTTCAGGTTTTCGACTTGCCGGGTGTACAGATTTTTCCATTTCATCCCTTCATTTTGCCCGAACCCTTTTGGTTCGCCGGGAAGCCCTAATTTTTGCCTAGGTATGTCAACCTAGCGGGTCTTTTTTTATGCGTAGTATCTTTTTACTATGTCTGCATTGGCGGGGTGAGGAAGGTCGTCACCATCCATGTTGGTTAGAATCATGGCTCCTCCTGAGAACACATGTTTAACCACAAATGGCCCTTCGTACGTAGGGGTCCATTTGCCCCTTGGATCACTCTGAGGAAGGATGATGCGTTTGATTACCAGATCCCCAACTTGATACTCTTGTGGTCTGACCTTTTTGTTAAATGCCCTGATCATTCGTTTTTGGTACGTTTGACCATGACAAATAGCAGCAAGTCTCTTTTCGTCAATCAGGTTTAACTGATCAAGTCGTGTCTGGATCCAATCATCTTCGCTCAGATCTGCATCCTTCATTATCCGGAGAGAGGGTATTTGCACTTCGATCGGTAAGACTGCCTCCATACCGTAGACCAAGGAGAAAGGAGTTGCCCCGGTTGACGTCCTGGCTGAGGTACGGTACCCATGCAGAGCGAACGGTAACATCTCGTGCCAATCTTTATAAGTCACTGTCATCTTCTGCACAATTTTCTTAATGTTCTTATTCGCTGCTTCTACAGCCCCACTCATCTTCGGTCTGTAAGGAGAAGAGTTGTGGTGCTGTATCTTAAATTGCTCACAGAGCTCAGTGATCATCTTGTTATTGAGGTTGGTACCGTTTTCTGTAATGATTCTTTCAGGGACACCGTATCAACAGATCAGATTATGCCGAATGAACCGTGCCACAACGTTCTTGGTTACTGTGGCGTAGGAAGCTGCTTCAACCCACTTCGTGAAGTAATCGATTGCCACCAGGATGAAGCGGTGCCCATTGGATGCCGTAGGTTTAATCTCGCCGATCATGTCTATGCCCCACATTGCAAACGGCCAAGGCGTTGTCAGGACATTTAGAGGAACTGGAGGAACATGCACCTTGTCTGCATATATCTGGCACTTATGGCATGTCCGAGAATGTTGGTAACAGTCGGCTTCCATTGTGGACCAGAAATACCCTGCCCGAAGGATTTTCTTTGCCATAGTGTGTCCACTGGAATGTGTTCCGAAGGTCCCTTCATGTAGCTCTTCCATGATCTTTTCTGCTTCAGTCTTATCCACACAACGCAGTAAGGTTGAATCATGTTTTCGTTTATACAGAATGCCGTTGCTAAGGAAGAACTTGGCTGCAAACCTTCTCAGGAACTTCTTGTCGTTGACAGATGCACCTTCAGGGTATTCCTGAGCTTCCAAATATCTCTTCACCTCATGGTACCAAGGCTTCTCAGTCACCAATTCAGTCTCAAGATCACAACAGTATGCCGGTTCGTCCAGTTTCCAGATAGTGACCTGGGGAGCCTCATTGTCCCATTTGACCTTGAACATAGAAGACATCGTAGCTAACGCGTCCGTTAACTGATTCTCCTCTCTCGGAAAGTGTTCAAAGGTTATCTCTGTGAAGTGGGGGATCAAGGTCAACACACATTCTCTGTAAGGAATAAGATTCGGATGTTTCGTATCCCACTCTCCTTTGATCTGATTGATCACGAGAGCGGAATCTCCGAAGACACTCAGAAACTTGATCCTTAGGTCGATCGCAGCTTGGAGACCCATGATGCATGCCTCATACTCCGCCATGTTGTTGGTGCAGTTGAAACATAGCCGGGCAGTGAGTGGAGTATAAGTGCCTCGAGGAGATATGATCACAACCCCGATACCGTTACCCAAAGCATTGGAGGCTCCATCAAAGTGCATAGACCATCGGGATCCTTCCTCAGGTCCTTCATCCAGTCCAGGTACTTCACAATCAGTCACAATCATGATGCTCTCGTCTGGAAACTCGAAGTTCATTGACTGATAGTCGTCTACTGCCTGATGTGCCAAGTGGTCTTCCAATACACTTCCTTTGATGGCTTTCTGAGTTATGTACTGGATGTCGTATTCTGTCAAGATCATTTGCCATCTTGCTATTCTCCCAGACAGAGCAGGCTTTTCAAATATGTACTTTATGGGATCCATCTTTGAGATCAACAAGGTAGTGTGAGTCAGCATATACTGTCTCAGCCGGCGAGTAGCCCATACCAAAGCACAGCAAGTTTTCTCAAGCAGTGAGTATCGGGTCTCACAGTCGGTAAACTTTTTGCTAAGGTAATAAATGGCATGCTCTTTTCGGCCAGACTCGTCATGCTGCCCCAGCACACACCCCATTGAGTTGTCAAGTACCGTCAGGTATAGTATCAGAGGTCTCCCCTCAACCGGTGGCATAAGGATGGGTGGTTCTTGGAGATACTCTTTGATTCTGTCAAAAGCGGCCTGACATTCATCATTCCAACATACTACCTGATCTTTCTTCAGCAGCTTGAAGATTGGTTCACAGGTAGCAGTTAGGTGTGAGATGAACCGAGCAATGTAATTCAGGCGTCCTAGAAAGCCTCTGACCTCCTTCTCTGTCTTAGGAACTGGCATCTCTTGAATGGCTTTAACCTTGGCAGGGTCCACTTGAATACCCTTATCACTTACAACGAAGCCTAGCAACTTTCCAGATCTAACCCCGAAGGTGCACTTGTTCGGATTCAACCTCAGCTTGTACAACTTCAGACGGTCAAACAATTTTTGCAGATGATCAAGGCGTTCTTCCTCAGTTTGGGACCTTGCGATCATGTCGTCAACATACACTTCTATCTCATGATGGATCATGTCATGAAATAAAGCAACCATGGCACGTTGGTAGGTTGCCCCAACATTTTTCAACCCGAATGGCATGACCTTGTAGCAGAAGGTGCCCCACTGAGTAACAAAGGTTGTTTTTTCCATGTCTTCAGGAGCCATCTTGATCTGATTATAGCCTGAAAAACCGTCCATGAAAGAGAACACCTTATGCTGAGCAGTATTGTCAACAAGGACATCAATGTGAGGTAGAGGGAAGTCATCCTTGGGGCTGGCCCTGTTCAGGTCCCTGTAATCGACACACATTCTGACCTTACCGTCTTTCTTTGGTACCGGCACCACATTAGCAACCCACTGAGGATAAGAAGTCACTTCAAGGAACCCGGTGTCAAACTGTTTCATAACCTCGGCTTTGATCTTCTCAGACATCTCTGGACGCATACGGTGGACCTTTTGCTTGACCGGAGGGCATTCTTCCTTGGTAGGCAAGTGATGGACCACAATATCGGTATCCAAACCAGGCATATCTTCGTAAGACCAGGCAAAGATCTCCACATAGTCATGTAGCATCTGAGTCAACCGTTGCTTCACGCTGAGCTCTAGGTTGGCACCAATCTTAACCTCCTTTCTGTCTGTATCAGTGCCCAGATTTATTGTTTCCACCGGCTCTTCATGTGGTTGAATTGCCCTTTCTTCCTGGAGTAACAGTCTTGCAAGCTCGCCAGGCACTTCGCAATCATCTTCACCTTCGTCTTCGGCTAAGTTGATCGGATTTTCGAAGTCATAACTGGCAGTAGCAGGGTCGTTACCAGTGAGATCCAGAGTGGATTGAAACCTGTATGAGTGAGTGTGTGTAAATACAGCTGTTTTGCAATATATAAAGAAAGGAAAGAAAGAAAAGGAACATAAGATTTGAAATGCAAGAAAACGTCCAAGATCTTTATTCATGATATATGAGATGACAATTAATATACCCTCACAAATGAAGCCACGGTGCCCCGGGTAAGACACTGGGCCATAGAGTTCAATTCATTGTTTATTACAAATAACAAAACAAAGGAGTTTATTACTGCGTAACAAAAGTAACAGGAGTATGATCTTTAGCAATCCAATTGGTCAATCCACCATCAGTCGTCGGGTAGATCCAGCTATCGAACTCTGATTCTTCCACCTCGTCTTCATCCCCAACAGCATTCACTCCTGGATTGGTAATGAGCACAGGAGGTCTTCTGGTCTTTGCCTTGCGCACAGCCTTCTGACCCTCTGTAGTAAAACCCAGTCCAAACTTGTCAGTTTTAGGTGTAAAATCAGGGAGCCTGCCCCAGTTAGCACATTCACCTTTCTTGATCACAGCCCGAGCATCCTTCAAGGAAGCCATCTTCAATGGAAAGTCCTCTTCAACCACTGTTTCCGCTGCTGCCAATGTTGGAGGTACCTCTTCGAAATGCTGAAAGGGGGTTTCAATAAACTCCCCGTCCATCTCAATATACCTGAAGGAATTCAAATGGCTCACCATATACTCCTCCTTTCCCTGCACAATGACAATCTTCCCTCTGACGGGGTACTTGAGCTTTAGATGTAGGGTAGAGGTCACTGCCTCAGCTTTGTGGATCCAAGGTCGACCCAGTAGACAAGAATACGATGGACGGATATCCATCACATAAAAAGTAGAGTCTAATACTTGAGAACCCACACGAATAGGAATGTCTACCTCTCCATGAACCATCCTCTTAGAACCGTCAAAGGCTCTGACGATGATGTTGCTAGGTTTCAGCTCCAGGCCCTCACAATCCAAACGGTCTAAGGCCTTCTTGGGTAGCACATTCAGGGAAGAACCAGTGTCCACCAACACGTGCGCAAGAGTAGTGCCCCTGCATTCAATAGAGACATGCAGGGCATCATTGTGGTCCTTTCCCTTAGCAGTAAGGTCAGCGTCCGAGAAACCCAAACCATTGTGGGCTATCAAATTGGCTAAGCAATCAGTAAACTGGACTGCAGATGTCTCCTGTGGCACATGGGCCGTCTTTAGAAATGAAATCAAGGCCTTAGCATGGGCCTCTGAGCACAGCAGCAAGGAGAGCATGGAGATCTTGGAGGGGGTATGCCCCAGCTGCTCAACAACATTAAAGTCACTCTTCTTGGTTATTTTCAGAATTTCCTCCATCTCTTGTTGGGAGGCCTCAACATTCAGAGATTTTGGTGCCTCCATCCGGGCAGGCTCATCTTCAATCCCTTTGCTCCGAGAATTAGATGACTCGGCAACAGGGGAAACAACTTGATCAGAAACGGGAACAGGCACACTTGTAGGTGTTATAGTAAGGGGTCTTCGAATAGCTGGTGGTGCAATGTCAGGCGAGAAGAGCCTGCCACTGCGGGTTACTTTGGCTGGACCAGTGATATTGCTGATGCTGGTGCCAGTGTTAAACTCTTGCTTTATACCATGTACATACACATCTGCCTCATAGTGCCATGGGACAGCCTTATCAGATTCATAGGGGAGAGGCCCCGGAATAGTAATCACAATGGGTGCGACAGTCATGATTTTAACCGGCTTCCTCGGGAGAGCCTTGATCGGATTATTAAAGATTGTAACAACAGAAACTTCTTCCACCGGAACAAACTGAACAGCAGTCTTCTTGAACAGAATCTCTTTGCTGTCCATCAGGCTTTGGATGCCCAACTTTAGCAAAGGACAACCAGAAAGGGAAACAACACAGAAAAGGCAACTTTCACTATAACCCGGAAATAAACTGGCCAGCAGTAGATTCCTCTTGATAGTCATTAGAGGAGTAGCTACATCATTCACAGAAACGGCATACACATCTTCATCAACGACATTCACTCCATGCTGGGGCATAGGAGCAGTCACCACATTTGGCCTCTCAGGCGCCTCAAATTGTATCTCTTTCGCATCAATAAGGTCTTGCACCTTATTCCTTAAGGCCCAACAATCATCAGTGGAATGCCCCGGGCTATCGGAGTGATAAGCACAACGAGCATTTGGATTGTACTTGGGAGAGGCAGTGTTCACAACCTTTGGGGCCTCCCTGACAGTCACTAGGTTGGTGGACAGCAACTGCGGCAAGATTTGCGATAGGGTCATACTCAGATGGGTAAACTCTCTTCGGGGTCTTTCAGCCCTTTGAGGATTGGTTTGCCGAGGAGCGGCAACAGGCTTAGCAATCATCACCGCGTTGACAGACTGGCGGCGTTCAGGTTTCTCTTGTCTTCGAGACCCATATACAGCTCTGGCCTCCTTCTTAAAGGGCTTCTTCTCTGAATTTGACGATGCACCCTTCTGAATTTTTCCGGACTTCATTCCAGCCTCTATTCTCTCCCCAGTCAGAATAAGATCAGTGAACCCTGCAGACGAATTCCCGATAAGATGATTGAAAAACGGCCCTGAGAGGGTCCCCAAGAACATATCCACCAGCTCACGGTCTGTTAACGGAGGCTGCACCCTGCCATCCAGATCCCTCCACTTCTGTGCATACTCTTTAAAACCTTCGCTTGACCCTAGCGACATACCCTGGAGTTGGGTACGTGTAGGGGCAAGGTCGGCATTATATTGATACTGCTTGTAAAATGCAGTAGCCAACTCCTCCCAGTTACGAACCTTGGTCCCATCCAGCTGATAGAACCATTCGAGATGAGTCCCTGAAAGACTCTCCTGGAAGAAGTGGATCCATAAGTTCTTGTCCACTGTGTACGGTTGAATCTTCCGCACATAAGATCTTAGGTGTAGCTTGGGACAAGACGCCCCGTCATACTTGGTGAAAGATGGTGCCTTAAACTTGTGAGGAATAATCACACCAGTAGATAAGCCCAAGTCTCCGAAATCCAGCCCAGGCACTTGTTGGATCTCCATTGCATTCAGTCTATCCTCCAACTGTTTATACCGGTCTTCAGCCGGAGGATACTGTTCCTCATTAAAGTCAGTCTCGTTGTCAGAGACTACTGGACTTGAAGCCTTTCCTCCCTGGGGACTGCCTTTTCCTACAGAAGAACCAGCCTCTTCATTCTGCAGAGTGTTGCCAAGCCTTCGGCCCGAGTTAAAAAGAACAGTTCTCTTCTTCTTCTTCTTCTCCTTCTTCAGGAGTAAAGCCTTCAGCTCTTCTTGGCCTTGAGCCAAACCCATGATTAGTTCCTGAAATTGCGTGTTCTGCGCCTGAAGAGCCTTGATAGACATCTCGGTTGATGATGAGTCATGGTTCATGATGCTGAAATAAACAGCGAAGAACAGTAAGCAACCTGAAAAGAAGAAAACCTGCTATGCACATGATGAATGGAATGCGTATGATCTATGTTTTCAAAGACAATCGGGAATCAACTTTGTAAACAAAAAGGAACACACTTCATTAGATTCAACTTTGAAACTTAAATTGTTCAACAGATTGCCCTTAGGCGTTACATAACAGGGAAATACTGAAAAGGGAAATAAAACTGTAAAAGAACATCCAGAGCTCCTTATTGATCCCATGGTCTCCTCTTCTCAGTACGGATGTAGTCATTCAGAGCTCGCTCATTCTCCAATTGCTTTGTCAACTTCTGGATCTTTAATTCCTGCTCATTGAACTTTTCCCGATACGAATCCCGTTCTTCTCGCAGTTGCGACCAAGACCTCTTTAATGTCTCATAATCAGTAGGTATCTGAGGAGGGAGGACAGTTGGAGGAGCCCCATCTTTGTCAGGATACTCAAGAATGACGGGTCTGACAGCTTCGTATGGCATACCTAACTTCTGAGCACGGATGCGAACCCATTTGTAGTAGGCTTCCATAGGTAGAGAAGTCATTGGCCCCAACTCTTGTGGGTCAGCTTTATGAACTCTGTCCCAAGCCTTGATGAACCTACGACGCAGCTCGTCACTATCCACCTGAAACTCAAAACTGATGTGAGGCACCAGCATCTCATGAGGTCCTGCTCTTCTGGCTCTTCCAAACTGACGGAGAGCTAGACATGGATTATAAGAGATTCCTCCTCGAGTACCAATCAAAGGAACATTAGGGTATTCCCCGCAACGATCAATAACAACTATCTCATCTAGGCCTCTGAAAGTCCAAATGATGTCCTTATTGGTGAGAGACATTAACCTATGAGCCCAACCTCTTCCTTCTTGGTTCTTCAGTACGAACTTAGGGAGGTGCGAAATAAACCACCTCACTAAAAAAGGGATACAACACCATAGAGTTCCTCGTCTTCGGGCAGTACGAGCATAAAGTTGTTGCAGGATGTCACCCAAGAGAGTGGGCACGGGATTCTGAGACATGAAGATCCTTATGGCAGTGACATTGATGAAGTTGTCAGGATTAGGAAACAAGACTAGCCCATAGATTAAGAGAGCCAAGATGTCTTCATATGCCCTAAAGTCCTAGTCATTCCAGAAACTGTTAGCTTTACCAACTAGAAACTTGGCCAAGAAACCCTTAACCCCGCTTCTAGTCACCCAGTTATCCATTACTTCTTGATGGGTCAAAGGAAGAGCTGCAGCAACCTCCTCAAGCCTGAGGGTCTTTTCCCAACCAGTGTAAGGAGTCTGATCCAGGAAAGGGATACCAAGCAAATCAGAGAACTCTTCCAGGGTAGGGACCAGCTGGAAGTCTTGAAAGGTGAAGCACTGGTACAGAGGGTCATAGAACTGGGTCAGGACACTCATCAACTATTGATCCCGCTTTGCAGTGACTAAACTGAGAAGAGAACCATGCCTCTGAATGAAGGAAGTGGTATTTGGAATCCTGCTAACCAACTCTTCAAGCAACTCAGGTGGGTGAACAAAGATGAACCGGATAGTATTCCTTCGCATAGGCATCATGATATCCTACAAAATAAAGCAAAGGTGAAACCCTCTTGTCTTTGAAATGGTCAGTCCTTATGCAGGATGCATGTAATGCTCATGATGTTATGATGCTATGATAAAGCACACCACAAATATTTACAAAGGCAAACATGGTAAGGCACACAAGTCACACAAGACAAGCCCTTAAAGTTTAGGCCAGCATGAGGTCTAGGTATTACCCTCTTTCAGTTTGTTGGTTCATACCTGTCCTATCAAAAGTAACCGGGTTCTTAGAGGATCCCAATATCATTGACTACCCTCAATCGGTCATAACTCCAACATCGCAATCTTTTCTTGCGGCCAGAACCATCACGAGAGTTTAGCCTCAATGGGCGTAGCATACTGCTACTGTTCTAATGGCCAAGTTGTGTCATTTAAGTATCTATGAGTTGTCTACCTACCCTAAGGAATTCGTCTGTGTAAATGTCCTTAAGATAGTGCCATCCCACCATTGAGAGATAGGTAGCACCACCGTTGGAGGTGTTCGGGTCAATTTGAGGGTTCGGGACATTGTGGTCACCAGAGCAATGGGAAAACACCTTAGAAGCTACCCTCATGCCATGTTCATGGACATGAGGACTTACTAAAACATCCTCTACTCGACGACCACTTTTCGAGGGGCAAGGCAACAGTGAGACGTACCCTAGGGGTGGTGTGTAATTTGTGTGTCGTTTTCAGTTATGTTTATCTTGTTCATGCATTGGTGATCTACGCGTTGCTTTTACTTTGGCATTCATTCTTTCATGCAAGTTATTAACAGTTTAAAAGATGCGGAATTTAAAAGTCCTACGTTATTACAAAGGCGCGGGTCCACATCGCCAAATTAATCCAAGACCCGATTTGAAATAAAATAAAATGCGGAAAGAATAAATATCCTAATTAATCTATTACAAGGCTTTGGAGTAATTACATGAAATTTACAAAAAGAAACAAAATAAGCGCGCGAAACGGAATTATAATCGAAAGCGAGGGCGTTGGACCCTTTTAAAGAAATTGAATTGAAATTAATAAATTAATTAAGTTAAATGAGAAAAGGAAATTATTTTTTTTGAGTTTTTGTATTTATGGAATTTAGTAAGAAAATTAAATGAAATTAAAACCCTAATTCTACACTATTTTTAATTTATTAAAAAATGTTTAAATTTAACCTAGTTTTAACCTAATTATTTAATGGCAAATTTATTTACAAAAAAAAATAATTAATTATTAAATATGGTAAAAAAGAAAAAAAAGGAATAAAAGTATAAAACCCTAATTCTACATTTTTTAGTTTATTACAAAAAATATTAAAATTAAAACCTAGAATTAGAACTAAATTAATTATTACATTTATTTACAAAATAAAAACATTAGTGAATTAAATAATAAAATATATTTTTATTTTTGTCTTTTCTGATTTTTTGGTATTTTTATGTTATGAAAAATTAATTTTGATGATTTAACTAAAATAAATAAAACAAATAATAGAAAAAAAAATAAAAAGAATGAAAATGAAATGCAAACCAATGGGGTTTTCTGGCCAATTATGGAGGTATATAGGAAGTATTTTGGCCCATGGAATGCAGGCCCATATTGACTTTTTGGCGCGTGTGCACATGCGTTGACTGGAGTGTTCCCTGGACCTCCCATCCTGACCTTCAGATTCATCTTCCAGGACATTTGGCAAGCTTTGATAGTGGGTGCATGGTGGATTTCTGGGCGTACACTGCATGGAATCAAGTTAAAACAAAATATATTGAGAAAGGGAGGGGACCTGGGAATCGAACCCAGGTCCCAGTACCTATTGTCCACGTTGTTTACCAACTGTGCCACTGAGTCTTTTTGATGTCATAGTGGGCAATGAATGAGATAAGTGAGAGAGTGCTGATGGCTTAAGAAAACGCGCCAAGTTCAAATTAACCAACCGCATGCTTACAACTCACCTTCTTCTCCACTCGTTTGCTTTGGCCTGAAAAAAAAACAGATGGATAGCGGGGGTTTTAAACCCCCACTAAATGAAGAACATGAAAATAGCGATTACCGTTGCTCATAAATTGAGCGCGACATATGGAATCAATTCGTATGAAGGTCACGAGTCTAATGGTCCAGGTCTTGTGGTTCAATTTTCCCATATAAAAGAAGCCCTAATTTTTGACCTCTGCAACCCTAACGAGCTCCAATGGTGGATTCATGTACAGGGCACGAAAACTCAATTAAACGATGCTGTTAGCTTTAGAATGATTGGATTAATACAAATCAATAAAAAAAATGCAAGGATGATGTGTATAAATTAAAACACGAATATGAAAAATGTTAAGAACAGGTCTGCTTCGTGTTACCAATTCTTTGCGTTAGAGGTTGTGATTTTGATTGGAATCGATCACAGGTGACCTTGGAAAGCTATTGGAATAGTTATCTTGCCTTGAAACCAACTCTAAGTGCGTTTTCAGTTTTCAATTTTTTCACAAAAAATGCCAAGTTTGTTTTTAGGTTTGGGCGCAGCTTGAAGGTTCTTGCGTTAGGTTTAGCATCCTGTATATGTATGGGACGAATTAGGGTAAGAATTTGAGTCCATAAGCCTTTGCATTGATGAATCAAATATTTGATTTCCATGGAATCTTTTCCAATCTTTTCCTCATGAAGAACATGCCAATTTGCACCAAATCTTTCCTTTTTTGATGTGCACGAGATCTTGAGTGAGTAATGAGGGCATATGCTGCATAAAAAGATTCAAACACATTTGTTTAGTATTTTTGTCATATTTTATTTAATTAAATGAATTAATGGTGATAAAAAGTCAAATAAATAATAAAAAATGATGAAATAAATCCCCCTTGGGTCAAATGGTCGTGCATAGCCTTTGGATAATGATTATTGGAAGAAAATGTGGCCCATTAGCAATTTTGAGGCATTTGAAGCAAAGTTGACTTTTCAAGATTCCCAAAAATTTCCCAACTTCCACAAGGCATATCTTGCTCAATTTTTAAGCTTTGGTCATGTTCTTGGACATTTTGGAAAGGTCTTGAAGTCCTCTAACCAATGCCTTTTGTTCCATGTAATTTTGATTTACCAATCTCAAGTTATGGTCTTTGACTTAAAGTGCCTTTTTGTTGACTTTTGAAAATGACCTATAATGTTGAAATTGATAACTTTTTGTGAGAGCATTTCTTGGACTTAGAGTGTGAAGAGGAGTTGTAGGAAATGCCTTTCTCTTCAAAATGAGCCTTGGATGGAATTTTTCTGATGAACCATGTGGAAGTTATGCCTTGGTCAAGTTACAGTTGACTTTTTTCAACTGTCCAAAAATAGAAACTTTTGCATCTTGAGACTTTTTGAGCCATGCCTTGAGAATCATGATCAAGGATTGATCAAATGATGTTTGTGGCTTCAAAATAAGATGTTGACCAAAAATTTGAACTTTTGACTGTCAAATGACCATTTTTCCCCTGCAGTTGACTGCTGAGCAATTAGGGTTTTTGACTGTGCAATTTTGTGCTGTAAGTCTTGAAACTTGGTATGTGGATGCTTGACAATGTTTTTAGGCATGTGGGACTTGATTGGACCCTTGAAAACTTCAATTTCTTTGCCAGACTCAAAACCCTAGTTTTTGACTGTTAGGAGGCCTTTGAACTGTGCAACCCTTGGGGAGATTTTGAAGCATGCTCTTTGCAAATCTTGAAAAATATGGGAGGGCAAATTTTGGGGTACAACACATCTCATACCTCGTATTCATAAACATGATAAAGTGCATACGACACAATCTCATTTATTTTTGAGAACATCATGACATCATGCAATTCATACATCATGACATTGCATACAACTAATGTTTGGACTTTTCAGGAAAAGGTCAATCCAAAGATGACTACCATCTACCTTTGCAGTTCCAGATCAACACCTGTAACAAGCCAGGAAAATTCGGTGGACGACTGATTGCGGGTTAATACTTAAAATCAGACAGGACAATTATCTACTTGATCACCATGAAGTAACCCTACACCGGTTTCTTCAAATTCAGATGTAGTTTTACACGGACTCATCCTCAGGAAACCCTACACCGGTTCCTTCTCAATTTCAGATGCATTTTTACACGGACTCATCGTCGGGCAACCCTACACAGGTTCCTTCTTAACTTCAGATGTAGTTTTACACGGGCTCATCATCAAGGTAACCCTACACAAGTTCCTCATCCCCTCCAAGACGAAGTTTTACACGGACTCGTCCTCAGGTAACCCTACACCGGTTCCTCCTTAGCTCCAAGACGAAGTTTTACACGGACTCGTCCTCAGGCAACCCTACACCGGTTCCCCCTCTTTCAGATGAAGTTTTACACGGACTCATCATAAGGCAACCTTACCCCGGTTCCTCCAGAAGTCTTACACGGACTTATCATGGTAACCTTACCCCGGTTCCTCCAGAAGTCTTACACGGACTTATCATGGTAACCTTACCCCGGTTCCAGAAGTCTTACACGGACTTATCATGGTAACCTTACCCCGGTTCCTCCAGAAGTCTTACACGAACTTATCCTGCAGTAACCTTACCCCGGTTCCTCCAGAAGTCTTACACGGGCTTATCTCACAGTAACCTTACCCCGGTTCCTCCAGAAGTCTTACACGGGCTTATCTCAAGATAACCTTACCCCGGTTCATCCTGAAGTTTTACACGAACTTATCCCGAAGAAACCCTACACAGGTTCTCTCTCTCTCCAGACGTAGTTTTACACGAACTTGTCGCCAAGAAACCCTACACAGGTTCTCTCTTTCCAAAGATGAAGTCTTACACGGACTCGTCATCAAGAAACCCTACACAGGTTCTCTCTTTCCCGATGCAGTTTTATACGGACTCGTCATCAGTTAACCCTACACAGTTTTTCTTTCTTCCAGGATGCAGTTTTACACGGACTCATCATGAGGCGACCCTACACCGGTTCCCTTTCTCTTTCCAGATGCAGTTTTACACGAACTCGTCATCAGTAAACCCTACACACGTTTCCTTATCAATTCCAGATGCAGTTTTACACGAACTCGTCATCAGCCAACCCTACACAGGTTTCCTTCCTTCAAAGATGCAGTTTTACACGAGCTCATCATCAGACAACCCTACACAAGTTCCCTCTTTCAACTTACAAGATTACAATTCAACAGACAATCTCCAGAGGGCTTCTATAAGCCCATCCACCTACCAACAGTCTCCAAATGGCATATATAAACCCATTCCCGACAAGACTCTGTCACATCTCCAGATGGCATCTATAAGCCCATCCTCCTATCCATCATCTCTCCAAATTGCATCTGTAAGCCCATTCCCGCCATCACATTGCTGATATCACACTATGCGAGTGAAAATTTCTGGGCACTCTAGTGTTCAATCATCTTCCACCTTCGGATCACGAAAGGCATGCAAGCCAATCTACATCCTCAGGTCTAAGAAGATTGAACAGGGGCAACTGTTGTATCCCAAAATTTGCCCTCCCATATTCTCCAATATTTAACAAGAATCATATCCAAATAGTTCAAGATTGATCAAGGGTTGCACAGTCCAAACATCCTCCTAAGCCAGTCAAAATTAGGGTTTTGGTTCCTTCAAGGAATTTGAGGTTTTCAATGGCTCAATCAAGTCCCATAGGCCTATATACATTGCCAAGCATCTACATGTCAAGTTTCAAGACTCACAGCATCAAATTGCACAGTCAAAAGTCCCATTTGCTTCATAGTCAACTGCAGGGGTAAAATGGTCATTTTACAGTCAAAAGTCAGAATTTTTGGTCAATATATTATTTTGAAGCCACAATCATCATTTGATTAAGTCTTGATCATGATTCCACAAGAATTGCTCAAAAATCATCAAGATGCAAAAGTTTCTATTTTTGGATAGCTGAAAAGTCAACTGTAACTTGACCAAGGCATAAATTTTTCATGGTTTATCAGAAAAATCCCATCCAATTCTCATTTTGAAGGGGAGGACATTTCCTACAACTCATCTTCACACTCCAAGTCTAAGAAATGCTCTCACAAAAAGTTATCAATTTCTACATTATAGGTCAATTTCAAAAGTCAACAAAAAGGCACTTTAAGTCAAAGACCATAACTTGAGATGGGTAAATCCAAATGACATGGAACCAAAAGCATTGGTTAGAGGACTTCAAGACCTTTCCAAAATGTCAAAGAACATTTTCATATGATCAAAATTGAGTAAGATATGCATTGGAGAAGTTGGGAAATATTTGTGAATTTGCAAAAGTCAACTTTGCTCAAAACACATCATTTTTGCTAATGGGCCTCAATTTCCTTCTTGAAACTTTGTCCAAAGCCTATGCACGACCCATAAAGCCTAAATTGATTTATTTTCTTATTTTTATTAATTAGTTGGATTTTTAATTGATTTTTAATTCATTTAATTAATTTGAAATGTAGGAAATTCAAGGATGTGATTTTTTCAATCTTTTGTGAAGCAAATAAACTCAGGGCAAGCTGGAAAATTCGTGTATCAATCAAGGACATCAAAATCTCCATGTTTGGCAAGTTTTCTCAATCAAAAAGATTGAAAAATATTTGATTTTCAATCAAATATTGGAACATCAATGCAAGGGATTTCTTGTGCAATATTTGACCTAAAACCATTCTACTATAAGTGCATAAGCTAAACCTAATTCCTAACACGTGAAAAATTGCTGCACAAAGCCATAACCATATTCAAAAAAATCAAGAAAAAGCCAAAACTGTTTTCCAGGTTCTAGGCCCTTTCAAGGCAATTTAAGGATTCAAACACCTTGCTGGGACTCTCAGTAACATTTTGCAATCAAAATCATACGCCAAAGCTCAAGAAAACGCTCTACACAGACCCACGGTTTGAACAAATTTTCCAAAATCATATACTTTGATTCATGCATATTTAACATATTATTGTGGTTGTTTTGTGTTAATAGGACTGATACGAAGCTATTGGTGTGATTAATTGCATTAAGACGCCCTGAAACGCAAACCACCATGAATGATTTCTAGGTTTTCCAAGCTCTAAAATTGGGGCTTTCTTATTTAGGAAAAATTAAGCCTCAAGAGACCTATGATTGAAACCGTCTGAACAAGACGAACATGCTGGACATCTCGCGAACAATTTATACTGCATACAGCTCTATTCGCTATTTTCTCTTATTGCAGGTTGTGGGGGTTTAAAACCCCCGCTAATTGTTTTTATTTTACAGGGAATCTGGGGAAGACAAAGGACGTGGTGCGTCATGGTTGGTCCATTCAAAAAATAACGCGCGCTTCATTTGTTTCCAGCATATGCGTTGTTTCTTTATATTATTCTCATTGCCCATTATTATAACAAATACAAGCGCTTGGCTCAGTGGATGATGATATGGCATGCAACCATTGGGACCTGGGTTCGATTCCCAGGTCCACCCCATATTTGTTTCTATTTTTCATAACCTAATCATGTGCAGGCTTGCTAACGTCTTCCATCATGTACCTTCAATAATCAGCATGCCATGTGGCCACCATCACCAATCCAATGGCCATGAAGTGTTGACTATGATGTTCCCCAGTCAACCAATGTGCAGACAATTCCAGAAGTCAATGTGGATTTGTGCTTAATGGGCTTCAGATTGCTTTTCTCACCTCCTAATGGGCCAATACACCCCCCTGGGTTCTTATTTTCTTTTCCTTTTTTCTCTTTTATATTTTCTTTACTAATTATTATTATTACTATTTAATTAATATAATTAATTAGTTTTCCATAATAAATCCAGAAAACCTAAAAATAATAATATTTTTATTGATTAAATTTAATTAATTATTTTTGTAAATAAATTCTAATTAATTAGTCTAGTTGTTTTAATTAGGTTTAATTTCAATTTTCTTTCATAACAAATAAAATAGATTAGACTTAGGGTTTTACTAACTTTTTTATTTTTATTTCATTAAAATATAAAAACAAAAAAAATACTTTTTCTTTTAATTGTTTAATTAATTAGTTATTAGGTTTAATATTTAATTAATTGCAAAAAAAGGACAAATTACTTTCTTTTCTCAAAAAGGGTCAAAACCCTAAGACATTCCCGATTTAATTTCCTTCGCGCTTTAATTCCTTTTGATTATATTGATGTAACTGTTTCCAAGAATGTAATAGATAATTAGGACCTCTTTTATCGCTTTCTTTACTTTACGCATTTATTTTCAAGGGTTATGTTTTTGGCGATGTAAAACCCGATGCCTTGTAATAGCGTAGATTCACTTTCCGCACTTTATTTTCCGCACTTACTAACTGTTAAATATGCATGCAAGACTTGTCTGACAAATAAAACCAACTCGTAGCTCACCAATAACATGTACAAGATAATCTTAACTGAATCTGACACACGTGCACATGCCACTCCTAGGGTACGCCTCACTTGGTTGCCTCGACGTGGTCGTCAAGTATAGGGTGTTTTAGAGGTCGCCCTCCTGTCTAAAGATCCAGTTGCCTCGAAACGGTTGCCTCAGATAAAAAATGATCTAGGACGTTAGGGTTACCGCTAAGGCGTCCTACTATTGCTTTGGTGACCACACATTGTCCCTAATAATCGAATTGACCCGAATAACTCCAACGACGGTTCTACCTACTTTTCAATAGTGGGATAGTACTGTCTAAAGGACTCTTACACAGCCTAATTCCTTAGAGTAGGTAGATTTCTCCTGGGTACTTGCTCTTTCAAAAACAAAAACATCTTTTTGCACTCACACTTTCAAAAAATTTTCAAACAAATACTTCATACACTCTTGAGGACAGATACAAGAGTTACCTAGAAGTTTTTCAAACTAAAATTTTTCAAAACCCACAAACACTTGAAAAGCAAACAATTTTTGAAAACATAGTGAACAAGTACCTAAGAGCCCGTGGATAACAACGGATAGAAAGGGTGCTAACACTTTCCCTTTCTATAAATCTACCTCCCGAACCGAGAAACATCTCGAAAAGGAATTTTGCTGTGCTTTTGTCCTTTCCTTGTTGGAGAACATAAAAGACGGTGGCGACTCTTGCTTTCCGCGACATTTCGCGAACCAGCATTTCAAAACAGTCAGTTCTATTTCCACCGATCACAGTATGGTATTCCAGAAATAATCATTACAGATAATGGTACCAATCTCAATAATACTATGATCACTGAGCTTTGCATGCAATTCAAAATCCAGCGTCATAACTCTTCTCCTTACCGATCGAAGATGAATGGCGCTGTAGAAGCTGCAAACAAAAACATCAAGAGAATCATACAGAAGATGACAGTGACATATAAAGATTGGCATGAGATGTTACCAATTGCTCTTCATGGTTACCACACCATAATGCGCATACCAACAGGGGTAACTCATTTCTCTTTGGTATACAGAATGGAAATTGTCCTACCCATTGAGGTCCAAATCTATTTCTTGAGAATCATGAAGGATGCAGGTTTGAATAAAGGCGAATGGGTCCATACTCGACTTGACCAGTTAAGCCTGATTGACGAGAAGAGGCTCGCGGATGTCTGTCATGGCCAAATGTACCAAAAACGTATGACCAAAGCTTTTAACAAGAAGGTCAGACGTCAGGAATATCGGGCCGGTGATTTGGTAATCAAGCGCATTATATTGCCATAAGGCGATCCTAAAGGCAAATGGACTCCCACCTACGAAGGCCCATTTGTAATCAAGAACTTATTCTTTGGTGGAGCCATGATCATAACCATTATGAATGGTGACGACCTTCCGCACCCTGTAAATGCAGACTTAGTTAAAAGATACTATGCATAAATAAAGACCCACTAGGTTGACTGGACTAGGCAAAAATAAGGGCATCCCGACGAACCAAAAGGGTTCAGGCAAAAATTAGGGGTATGCATAAAAAAAATCTGTACACCTGTGTAGCGGTAGAAATGTTCAAGACTAAGCTATTGGATTGACTAGACTTCCACAAATCAAAATCAAAATCACCACTGCGCTTTATTGTTTCCAAAGGAATGGGAAAAGAGCGAATAACCCAAAAAAGGGGGAAAGATTCAAGGTAAGAGGGTTGGTTATGCAAAGGGAAGGTATTAGCACCCTAAATATCTACGGTACTCCGTAGGAACCTCTTTGTAAAATATGTATATTTTGGCTATATAAAATGTGTTGTATATAAAATGGATGGTGGAGGTGAGAAAAGAAATATATTTTTTATGATTTTTGTACCCGCCGCGGTTGCGAACCTTTAGTGCCAACGTACCACCTTTCATGCAATAGGGGATCAGGATACACATAGTTCCTCTTTTAAAAGTTTGAAACACAAGTGTGTTGGTTATTTTTATGAGATAAAACATCATCATCATTATCCGTGTGGAAAACATACTTACTACCCACAATCATGAGAAAGGAGAATTTGCATCATCTCAAAGTAGAGGATATGGCTTGGATTTTAAAATCAACAATGCCTCACTCAACACCCAAGTGGAAAATATCTCTCTTCACTATATATTGTAGAAGTATAGTTGTTTGCATCACTATAAGGATTGACAAGAGTCTAATCTTTTAAGGAAAGTTTAAAGGTAAAAGCCAAAGTGGCAAAATGGTTTGAAATGAAATTGGTTGACTTTTAGTCTTCTCACAAAAATGTCAAGGTATTATTAAATTGATTGAAGTTTATTTATGAAAATATTTTGAAAATGCATGGACCTAAGTCCAAGTTTATTATGAAAGTGGTTTACGTTTCAAAACAAGAAGAGTTTTCAAAAGGAGGGAGAAGATTTTTGAAATTAAAGAAGATGGGAGGAGTAGAAGAGACTATCCTAAAGCATAAGGTAAAAGCTAAAGATAAGGACCATCAAACCAACAAGAAGCCAAAACATTACATTATGAGCCAAGATAGAATTCCCATTCTTTGGATTGGAACCAAGCAAGCAAAGATACTAGACCTCTTGAGAGAAACCAAACTTCAAGTGTATTAAGTCTTCACAAAAATTGGGCAGAGTAACGGATGTATACGGGTGAATTCCAGATTACAAATAAAGGATGTAATCACAAAAACCTGCACACAAAAACAAACAAGCAACCCAATGTCTTGAGGTAAACCTCAAGAGCTCCAGACAAAATAACCAGATAAGATCACAAGGTCTCCAAGATAGGTCAAGGTTTCTAATCCTAAGTCCAAGAAAAATTCCCATGCTCCCTAATGCCGAGGATAGTAACCAAATAGTCCAAGTACCATTAAGAGTTTTTTAGGGTTTAAGTTGATTATTAAGTGTCTTAGAAAAAAGAAAAAGAAAAGCTTAAGTGAGAAAAATAAAAATGGCAAGAAGATAAATGCTCAAATGAGCAAAGATGAAAATGACATGAAATGAAAAATGCTAAAATAAATAAATGAATAGTGCATAAAGCATACAAGAATAAAAGCATAAAATAAACAAGTCAATAATTAGTGGTTAGTTGGATGACCATCTTGAAAATTGCATTTGGAACTCATTAGAGGATTGGTAGAACCGAAGCCTCCACATAACAAGTTGCATTTGCTTTTTGTCAAGTATATCATTCATTTGGAATTCTCATAAGTACCATTTAATGATCAACGATGTTTAAGTGATCCGCGTTGACCAAAAGTGTTGTAGATCCATTAGAGGATTGGTAGAACCAAAGCCTCCACACAATGAATCTCAAGGTTATTGGATCAAAGAGATCAAATTAACATACTTGGGCTTGCAATCATAAGTTTGGGCCATGAATGATCATTTATTCGAATTGGGACAAAATTTAGCACTATGTTAAGCAATCGTAAGTGGACTTATATAGAAGTCGCACCTATTTTGAGGCTGGTCAATAGCAATCTATGCACCATTTGTTTTGAGACATGATATAGAGATCATGCTCCAACAACATTTAGTGCAATGAGAAGGGGATGAGATGAAGAGGAATTAGGGCAAAAAGAGAAACCACATTTGAATTAATATTTAATCAAACTATTATTAAAATCATTCATCCATTTTTTGTGGAGTTGAACTCAACACCATGGATCCAATGATATTAATAAATCCATGATCAAAAAATCAACCCAAGACAGCCAGAAAATAATCATAAAATAATAATATAATTAATATATACATTAAAAGATAAGAAAATGTTTTTTAAAAAAGGGAAAATAATGAGGAAAATATCAATTATATTCAAATTAATCAAGAAATGAAAAATGAGACCATAGAAAAATCAGAAAAGAGGCCAAGTAATTTTATAAAATTTTTGGGAATTTTTAAAAGTCAGAAACTATTTAAAAAAATTAAAATAAAGGGGTAAAATAAACAAAAATAGTAAAAAATAGTAAAGTCAGAAACAAAAATAAAATAAGGTCACCAATATTTATCACAATACCATTGGATCATTCCATAACTTTTTCAGAATTTAAAAATGTATAAAAGTATTTTTAAACATTTTAAACAAATAAAATAAGTGTAAAATTCATAAAAAATACCAAAACACAAAATTAAATTGTGAAAAAATAAAAATCAAAAAGAGAGTAATCAAAAATATTTTTCATATTTTTTTTAGATTTTTTGGACTAAAAATGAACTTTCTATGATTTTTTGAAATTTAAAACAATTAAAATATAAAAATCAAAAAAAGAAAATAAAAGTAAAAAATGTGGACCATTTGATGAGAGTCAAAACGCGTTAGTAATCAAATCCAAGGGATCTGGCGCGCTGTGCATATCATGGTCTTTAATGAATAATGTACAGAATCAATAATAAAATCAGAATTTGAAAAATACTGATGGCGCGTCTTCATTGGTTAGAAGATGACACGTTGGTCATCTTCAACCTCCATCCATCATGAATTGCAGGTCTCTCAAACTGTAAAATCAGAAGCTCAGACCTATGCCATTCGCTTCGTCTCTTCAAGATGAAGACAACCACATTCTCGCGCCAAATTTATATAAACTGTAGCTCAAGCAATTTGGAAATAAAGTTTTGAAAAGGGATTTGAAAAATCATGGTCAAAACGAGTTTCCAGATGAAAGTAAGTGTTGCGACTAGAACCAGGATAATGAGAGCAACACAATGATATCAGAGTTTTGAAGAATTAATGAAGGAATCTACCTATTGCAGTTGAGTTGTAGAGCTCTGAAACGGGACTTCTATGGAGCAGTATAGGGCACGATTCTTGAATGTAATTATATGGTTAGCTTCAGGGAAGATCAAGGAAGGTGAATTGAGAGAAAAAATGGATTGAAAAAGGCTTGGGAATAGATTTCGAAGTTGCTGAATTCTGGGTTGTGAAGCAAGTTTGATAGGGTGATTCTGGCTATCTAAGCTTGGGAAATTGAATGGGGGATGACCCTCTATTTATAGGGAAGTAAATGGGATCAAAAGGAATAGCAAATGATGCGCTTTTGGAGGGAATTTGTGTGGGTTTGCATCATGAAGAAAGTGTGACTCAAACTTGATCAAAACTCAGCCAAATCGTTCGTTTCATGATGCTAATCACTTCTGGCAAGTTACTAAACATGATTAGAAACAAAAACGCGTGGAAATCTTGTGATTAGAAGCCAAAACAAAGATTTTAAAATTCTGACTTTGTGCAAAATTCAGTTTCAAACTACCAAATTCAAATCCATGGCATTTCCACCTCAAGGGGTCTTAGGGAATAATTCTTGATGCTTTGGAAAGATGAGGTTACAAGCTTTGCAATGGAAAAAGAATGGAATCAAATGGATGCTTGAGCTGAAAGTTACATGGAGTCAAAGTTGAAGAAAAATAGTTGACTTTCCATACTTAGAAATATTTCAAATTCTTCTTTAAAAATAACCTTTAATCTTTTGCATCCAAACATGGCCTTTCACTTAGAATTTGCTTTTGACCAAAAAATATGGAATTAAGTAGACCTCTTAAATGACATTTTGCAATTTGAACCACTCAAAGTATACAAAAATTGAGCAAGTTATGACTTGTTGAAGTTGGCCAAAAATCATGAAATGACCTATAATCTTTTGCATTCTTAAGGCAACTTCCATCCATTTTATTACTTTTAACATAAAATAAGGCATGAAGCACACATCCTTAGGATCATAATGAAAAAAGAATGGGCTCAAGGAGATAAAAATTTACCAAGTTATGACCATTTGAAGTCACATATAGAAAATTGGGGATTCATCTGGGTGCCTTGTAATCTTTCTTCTTCACCAAGTTCCTTCCACATGAAAACTCCTTAGAGATTTTGAAGTGATTTGTTGGTAACTATTTGAAGAGAAGGATGTTTTTGGAATCACTCAAAAATACCGAATGGTGAACAAGATATGCTCCTTTGAAGTGCAGAACCCTAGCCTCTAGATCAAGAGAATGCTTTGAGGAAATTTTGCCAAGTTTGAACAAACTTTTTGTGCCAATAGTATTCCTTTGTGAATAGAGGTTATTGAGGATGATGATGAAGGCTCATGGCCACCAAAACCACTTCCATACCAATTCTTCCAAAACAACTTCAATGGTGAGTTTTGAATTTCTCAAGCTATTGACTAGGGCATGGAAATAAACTCATGAACCCATGAAGTAACTTGCTAAACCTCACTGCCTTTACCTACATTATTAACAAGTAAGACAAACCAATATTGCATTTTGTTAATTAGAGATAAAATCAAAGCAAAATATCCATGATCACAAAAGAAAACAAGTCAAGGTGCTTGGTAACTCCTCAAAAGAGCAAGGCTAAAGATAGTGAGAAGAACCAAAAGCCCTAATATGATCTTGTTGTGATTGAAACAATATGGTATGATGAAGGAATCTTAGGGGCAAAAATTGGGGTACAACAACCTGGCAAGTCGAAAACATGAAAAGGCGGCTTGGGCAAAAAATGGATTCCTGGTGGACTGAAAACCCGAAAGGGCGGTCCAGGCAAAAGTTAGGAATTTAAAGCGTATAACTATGTCCCGTTGGATCACCTTACAACCAATCTTCAGTATCAACTATCAAGCTCAAAGTGGTACTAATCAATCCAATCAGCTTTGGACAAGCATCGAAAGGGATGAGACACTCAAAGATATAAAGGCAATAGCAGAATGGGAACCCAATGGGATTATTTCACATAGTTGTGTTTCTTCGTATATTATTTTTGTATAATTTCCATTATTACAACGACATTCTCTTACTAGGATGTCTATCTCCTTGTACAAAAACGCTTATTTCAAATTAATACAAAACTACTTCTTTAGTTGTAAATTTATGTTTTTATTTTTCTATTTTGTGTGCAAAAACGTCCAGTGATTATTTTTGAACATATGCATTTGAATATGATTATTGCTCACAAATACATGCATAAAAACAGAAAGACAATTGCTAATTACTTTAAGAAATGAGACAATATCTAAGGGTCATCCACAAGGTCCCCGTAAATGTCTTCCCCGACAGATACCTTCTCCAGCAGGTACAGAGGCAGGGGAATTCTACTACAAGGTCACTTCCATATTCTCAGCAGGTAACCTATTGATGTCAGTTGTTCTTGCATCCCCGACAGAAGCAAAAACCTCAAATTACTGCTCCAAAATCCTCAGTGAAGCCGCCAAGCTTCTCAAGATTCCCCTACATGAATTCCGCAAAATCCCCAAGCAGTTTATGGAGTTCACCTTCCGCAATAAAGTTTTGTAAAACTCAAGTAGTTTATAAAACCTTATCCCCAATAGAGTTTATTTCTCTAGCTACGGAAGTTCATCCCCCAGTGGAGTTTATTTCTCCAAATTGGTGAAACATTCCAACAGAACTCTTCCTCTCTGCAAAATCATTCTCAAACAGAAGTCGAAGATCCCCGACAAAGAAAGGGAATCTCCAACAAAACTATCTCCATTCATTATCCCCAGCAGAAATTGAAGAATCACTTTCTTCACTCACCAACAGCAGTCCGAGATTCAGCTTCCCAATACTCTTCAGCAGCTGTCAGGGATTTATTCTCCCAGACAAAGATACTGCATAACAACATTACATGTTCATACATCATGGCATATGCATACAAATAAATATATCATAATATCATTTATTTCGGGATCATTATGCACTTCATGCATCATGACACCGCATGAAACTGAGTTTACCTTTTCAGGCTAAATTAGCAGACAAATAAATACTATCAACTTTTACAGCAGGTCAAAGATTAATGCCCAAAACCAGACGGGGAAATTATCTACACGACCAAATGGTATGAGCTCCCGAAACAAGACGGATTCACCAACAAATATAGCAGGCCACAGATTAATGCCTGAAACCAGACAGGGAAGCTATCTATGTGACTAGTAAAATAAGTTCCAGATTAACGCCTGGAACCAGCCAGGAAAACTATCTATGGACGATCGATTGTAGGTTAATACTTGTAACAAGCCAGGAAAACTATCTACATGAGGAGATTGAAGATTAATACCTGTAACAAGCCAGGAAAACTATCTTTCTTTCTCAGGTCAGAGATTAATCCCTGAAACCAGACAGGACAACTATCTACGAGTAGCGGATTTATAGATTAACACCGAAAACCAGACAGGAAAACTATCTACATGACCAGATGAATAAATCTTACACGGGTTCTTTCTCATCATCCAGATGCGGTTTAACACATACTTATCTTGAAGTAATCTTACACAAATTCCTTCTCAACTTTCCAGATGCAGTCTAACACGGACTCATCCTGAAGCAATCTTACACGGATTACTTCTCAAACTTTCCAGATGCAGTCTAACACAGACTCATCCTGAAGCAGCCCCACACATGCTCCTTTTCATATATCTCCAGATTCAGACTAACACAGACTCATCCTGGAACAACCCTGCACAGGCTCTTTCTAATACATTTTCAGGTAACAGTTAATTCCATTATCCCTAGTAAGTCATTATGAAACCTGGATTTCAACCAGAAAGCAGCGAACTTTCATCTCTCTAGTACAAAGATAACTCTTCAGCAGAGCCTTGGACAACTGAAGTTCCTAGACTCTATTCCCTACAGATTTTTCCTCAAGCAGGAGAACAACAAAAACCCACATTCCCCAGCGGACTCCTCCTCAGACAGCAGGAACAGGAATCCCCCAAAGGGACCACTTATGAAGTCGGCATCTACTTTGGATGGCATCCTTAAGCCCATCTCTGACGACTCTCTGTCATATTTTCTAAATAGGATCTGTAAACCCATTCCCGACATTATCAACCATCGGTGTTACTTCATGTGAGTGCAAATTTCTGGGCACTCCAGTGTTCAATCATATTCCACCTTCAGATCACGAAAGGCAGACAAGCCAATCTAAATCCTCAGGTTTAAGAAGATTGAATAGGGGTAGCTGTTGTACCCCAAAATTTGCCCTCCCATTTTTACTCAAGACATGCTCCTAGAGGTCCTCAATTGCTCAAGGCTGGCCAAGAATTGACCAGAAAAATTCTCCTTCTAAGGCAATGAACCTCTAATTTGGGTTTCAATTTTCATAAAGATGTTTGAGCTTCAAAGGTATCAAATGTTTTCCATGATCCTAGTATATCTTCAATATTTTCCATGCCAAATTTCATGCCTTGCACTACAAGTTTGCTCAGTCAATAGCCCAAAAGTTTGAAAATCAACTGTACTAGGTCAAAAGTCAATTGTGGTCTATATACAGTCAAACTTCAAGGTTTTTGGTCAACATCAACATTTTGAAGTGATGTCCATCATTTGATCAAGGGTTGATCATGATTCCTCAAGAAATGCTCCTAATTCATCAAAAGTCAAGAATTGCTAATTAGGGCTTCTATAGGAAAAGTCAACCAAACTTTGACTAGGCATAACTTTCTCATACTTCATCCACTTTTTCCCAACCAAAGCTCATCTTGAAGAGAATCCAATTTCCTACAACTTCTCTTCATCCCTCAAGTCCTTGAAATGCACCATTTGAAAGATACAAGCTCATACATTACAAGTCATTTTTAGAAAGTTAACAAAAGGCACTTTTTGTCAAGACCATTTACATCAAGATAAATTATTCAAATTCAAAATTAATCAAAAGAGGGACTGAAGTAGACATCTTGGGATTTCCAAAAAGTCCAAGATCATCATCATGAGATCAAAATTGAGCAAGTTATTGCTTTCCCAAGTTGGGAAAATTTGGGAAATTTCACGAAAAGTGCATTGAGCAAATTTGAAGTTTTAAGGCAAGGGCTCATTTTCTTGGACTTCAAACCTATTCCTAAGATTATAGATGACCTATAAAATCATTCTTACCATGCCTTACATTTTATACCTACTTTGTGCATATTTATTTTATTTTATTTAAATAAATATAAAATAAAATGTATAAAATAATTGGAAATGGGCTTTGAGCATTTGGGTAAGTGTTTTGGACAGTCTAGGCCCATAGATTTCGTGCAAAAAATGCCAAGTACATTTGAATTCAAAAAATGGACAAGTTTCCATGTTTTTGGCCAAAGTTACAATTTTGCATTCATGGTGTTGAAAGCACATAATCATGGCTTTTATTTCCCTTGTTTCCTTGTCTTATCACTCCTCTCTATATAAGCAAGCCATTTGTAAGCTTCATGGATGCCCACACATCCTGAGAAAACCACATGAAAATTTGCAAAAAAATATTCAAAGTTGTCAAAATTGAAACATGGTTTGTAGGTACTCTCAAGTCAAACTAACGATCATACGTTGCTTTTGAGGTTCCCAGGGACTTGCTCCAATTATTCTCAAAGCTTGCAACGTCCCAGATCATCAGATCCTGATCTCACCGTTTGGTAAAATTTCCTTGATATCAAACCCATAAAATACTTGATTTAAATCCATACTGATTATATATATATATATATATATATATATATATATATATATATATATATATATATATATATATATATATATATATATATATGTTGCTGCTAATATTTATGTGTGTTTGAACGTATTACATGAGAAGCTAGGGCCCAGAATCACGTTATGCCATGGTTGACCGTCGTTAGGGTTTCAAGCTCAAACCCAATGATACATGAGGATTTAACAATTTTAGAGACCATAATCATGATCAGGGGACTTTTTTAGGGCAGGTTGCATTGTTTGTTTTTCTGTTTGTTTGAGTTTTCAGGTGACCCCACTGGAGAAGACGGTAGAAACCACCGGCTTCAGTGGTTGGACTGGCCGGCCCTAAGTCAACAAGCTGGCGTGGCTGGACGACATCATCCCATTGGTTGGGTTCAAACAGATCTCTCTCTCCACTTGTGATTGGCTCGTTTGAAATACAAGGGGCCCACTGAAGGGCGCACCTATGACAACTCAATAGTTATCTTTGTTTTACATTATAATATTTTTGTTTGATTTATGTAAATGAATGATAAACATCTCAGATGACAAGGATAATGCGTATGTGAGGGTGAGGACCTGGGATCGAGTCCCAGGTCCAGTGTTCTGCATTTTTCTAACCTATCTCATGCAGATTCTATGTGTTATGTTTCCGGATGTATACCGTATGCCATCGACCCATCACCTCTTGATCCAGATCTGGCGTCTCAACACGCATCCTCATGGTAAACCTTCAAAGGTTGGCAGTAGAGGATCTAATGTAGCTTCTGGGCCCTGGTTGGTTTGGGCCCAACGAAATTTCCAAACAACACCCCCTGTTACTATCATCCTCAGGCCCCATTGTTTTTCTTTTCTTTTTTATCTATTTCTTTTAAATCATTCTTTTTTTAGCAAATCAGAAAAATCAGAGAAAATAAAATAAATAGATTTCGGTTTTCTAAAATAAATAGATTTAGGTCCATTTTAATACAAATATTTTCTTAATAAAAAAATACAAAAAATGTTAGGTTTTTATTTAGAATTTAATCAATAACTTTTCTTTTTATTTTAATTAATTAAGTTTAGTTTTAATTTAATTTAGTATTTTCCAAAATAAATAAAAAACAACCAAAAATATTTTTTTTTACTTAGTATTTTCTTAGGTTTTCTTTAGACGTAATATTCGTTTTGCGCGCATCATTAATTTTTCATATTTTTTTATATAATAATGTAACTGTATACTGGATGTAATAGTTAATAGGACTTTTTTTAATCATTTTTCTTTATTTTACCTTTCCCCATTTGAATATGTAAATACCCCCTCCCCAAAACATTGTAATAGCGTAGGATTTACATTCCCGCACTTTACATTTATGCACTTTAAATTACTGTATATACCACTGCTAGTAATTAGGATTGCATGAGAAGACTGAAAATTAAAACACTAGCAAACTTAATAACGCAAGATAAATAACATGAATCAAACACAATTGCACATGCGCACCTCTAGGGTATCCCATTTTTGGCTGCCTTCGGAAAACTGTCACAATTCTCGAAACGTGAGAAGTTTTGATGGCTGTTCTCTAGTTCGAAAGATCACAAGTCCCTCAATGACCCTATCAATGTTGCCTCGGTTAAAAGTGATCTTAGAACTTTATGACAGTTACTAAAATTTCTTGCCAAGTTGCTTCCGTGACTGTAACGTCCCTTCGATTGTCCCTCAAACATCCAACGACAAGGCTACCTACTTACTAATAGTAGGATAGAATTGTTTAAAGGATAGGAGGAAAAGAATGCCTTTTCGAGTACAAAGTAGATAGCTGTTAGAAGTTTGCTCAAAACATCTTTTCACTTACACAAAAAACTTATTTTCAAAAAAAACATTTTTTAGACACTTTGTATACTTTCTCTACATTCCCGAGAAACATTACAAAGTCTGCCATACTAAGGCATTTTCCAAACATTTTTAAAACACGCAAAGCACAAAAGGTATTTCAAAATGAGAAAACTTCTAAGAGCCCGTAGAAAAATTACAGATGGAAAGGGTGCTAACACCTTCCTTTTCCATAATCTACCCCCTTACTCAAAAAATCTCGAAAAGGTCTTTTTCTGTTCTTTTCACCCTTTCCTTAATTTGGATAAAAGAAAAGTCGGTGGCGACTCTTGCTTACCGAAACATTTGAGAATACAAAACGCAAAAAATAGTATTAAACAATTGGTTCTGCCATCGTATCACAACAGCTGATGATGAAAGGGACATATGTACTACTACAATGGTCTACTTCCTCAACACCTATATAAAAGATCAAATGTTCATTTGCAAACTTGGAGAACTACAACACAAGAACAATAATTCTTCTAAAATCAATACTTGAAGTTAAAAGCAAGAAAAAGAAGATCAAAACACAAGAGTTATTGCTCATTATTATGTTGATATTATTATTTGCTTGAACACATGAGTTGTTGCTCATTATTGTGTTGATATCACTATTTGTTAAGAATATAAAAGTTGTTGCTCATAATTGTGTTGTTATTGTGATTTGTTAGAACACAAGAGTTGTTTCTCATTTTGTGTTACTATTGTAAATTGTTTAAACACAAGATTTATTGCTCATAATTGTGTTAAACAATATGTACTTAAACTTCTATGTAATCCGCTTGTTAGAAGCAAACTTGTATACACATTATTCAACGGGTAGTTGAGAAAGTCCTTTTCTAAGGCATAGAGAAATCTCCTTCAAGGGACCAGGTAGGTCATAAGGCTTAAGGAGTCAATGGTCGTTATATCTCTTAGGGGACCGGGTAGGTCAAAATTCTTAAGGGATCACCAACAGGTTATTATTGTTGTTGTTAGTCACTGACGGATAGCCCGTGCAATTGTAATCAATTTTGTTATAATGGGTTAAGTCCTTTTCTAAGGCGAAATCACCTTGGCTAGTGGACAGGATTAACCTTTTCTAAGGTGAACTTGGATAAACCGATCATATCATTATCTCTCTTCTAAATCATTGTTTCTAATTCTAATTGTTTGTGTTGAGTGCTTCTAAACGAAAAAGTTTTTAAAATCCAATTCAAACCCCCATTTCTTGTATTTTTATCAACCTTCAAATGGTATCAGAGACCTGACTCTGTTATTGATTTTATAATCAAACACTTAACTTTATAGAGAGATCCAATGTGAGAAAAACCTTCTAAATGGTTGTTGCTAACACAACCGATAAAGATAGATACAATGCTAAACCTCCTATTTTTAATGGAGAGAAATTTGAATATTGGAGAGATAGAATAAAAAGTTTCTTTCTAGGCTATATTTTGATCTCTAGGAAATTTTTACAAATGGTTATGAAGCACCCGTCACTCCACTTGGGACTCCTATTCCAATGAACAATATGAGTGCAGATCAGAAGCTCAAGTTCAAGAATCATCATAAAGCCAGAACTATCCTTCTGAGCACAATCTCGTATAATGAATATGCAAAGATTAAAAATAGAGAAACTACAAAGAACATTCTTGATTCACTCAGAATGACACATGAAGGCAACGCATAAGTCAAAGAAACTAAGGCCTTGGCCTTAATTTAGAAATATGAAGCCTTAAAAATAGAAGATGAAGAAACGATTGAAACTATGTTCTCAAGGTTTCAAACCTTGGTTGCAGGACTTAAGGTTCTAGACAAAGGATACTCCATAATTGATCATGTTAAGAAGATCATCAGGAGTCTTCCCTAAAGATGGAGAACTATGGTTACTGCCTTGAAGCTCTCTAAGTATCTGAATAGTTTAACTCTTGAAGAGTTAGTCAGTTTGCTTAGAAGTCATGAGATAGAGATAGAAGAAGATGAGCCTTAGAAGAAGGGAAAGTATATTTCTCTAAGGTCTAAAACATAAAGAATCAAGTCAGAAAAAAACAAGGCATTCCAAGCTGAGGAATTTGAGGAATCTGATGATGAAGACGAATTTTCACTTCTATCTAGAAGAGTTAAGCAACTCTGGAAGAAAAGGAAAAATAACTTTTGAAGATTCAGAAATAGAGGAGATCATCCAGAAGCATCTGATAAAGGAAGAGCCAGTAATGAAGTGACATGCTTTGAGTGCAATGAACTTGGACACTATAGAAATGAATGCCCAAATCTCAAGAAGGAGAGCCCCAGAAAAGAACGCTCCAAGAAAAGCACTTTCAAAGGAAATAAGAAAGGTCTCATGATAACATGGGATGGCTCTGACTCTAAAGGACCAGAATCAGAAGAAGAACATGCAAATGTAGCATTCATGGGTATCAGTTCAGAAGAAGACACGTCAGAAATAGAGTTCGACTCTGAAAACGTATTTTTTAAATTCTCACGAGCTAAATTAGAATTATGTTTATCAGAAACTCTGAACAAGCATCAAAAGCTTCAACTAAAATTCAAGAACCTTCAGAAGGATAATGAATATGAAATTGAATAATATGATAAGCTAGAGAAAGAAAGTTTTGAACAAAAAGATGATCATTCTATTTCAAAAACTGAAAATGTATTTCTAAGTAAAAATTGTTTAAAACATGAAAAGTTCTTTCTAAAGCTTCTTTATCTTCTGGAACTATCATGTACCAACATGATAAAGTTTTTCAGAAGTTACTAAACGATAACACAGATAGAAGCAAAACAGCGTCCATGATCTATGGTGTTAATCATAATGAAGTTGTAGAAATAAATAATAGGATACTGCAAGAAATAGCCAGAGGGTACAAAATCTGACTTATCCTTCTTTAATTGATAAGTCTCTGGTGTGATTCAAATCCCAAACTCTGTTTTTAGAAAGTAGAAGGATGATAAATGTCCTAGCAGTGGGATCTATTTATCATCTTACCTACAAAAACACCAACCAATGCAAAACTCTTTGTCTTTAGACTTTTTCTTTTAAAAACATTTTCAAAAAAGACATGCTTCGCTAGCATTGTTCATAAAAAAACACACAACAAACCAAAACACCTTTTTAGGTGAACTACAAGTGCCCTGATCCCCTATTGCATGAATGGTGGTACGTAGGCACAAAGGTTCGCAACCGCGGTAGGCACAACTAATTAAAACTTTATTTTTGCATATACTTTTCATGCATTCCCTTAGGATTAAGCTTTAGTTTTTTTATATACACCCTTTGATTAGAACAAACTTAAGTGAATCCCGTGGAGTACCACATACGTGAGGGGTGCTAATACCTTCTCCTTGCGTAATCAACTTCCTTACCCTTTCTCTTGGTCGTGAGACCATGTTCTTTCCCTTCTTTAGGTTTACTCAGTGTTTCCTTTCCCTCTCTTGGGATAAATAACATTAACGGCGACTCTTATTTTCACCTCCTTCACGCTTCGATGAAAATCCTAGACGTGACAGTTAGGGACTCTGCTAGGGAATTTCCTAAGCAACTCACTCATAGATTTTGTTTGTTTTCTATTCTTTGGGTGTTTGTTTGTTTGTTCCTTTATTGCTTCATTTGTTTATGTGCTTTCATGCATTGCATTTTATTTTTCTGGTTTCCTATACTCTGGATATGCTATTGTGCTGTTTATTTGTTGGGATGAGATGATACTATAAGGTAAAAAGCCCAGTACCAAGGCTATGAGATGTCATCTAGGAACACTAGGACTAGGGTGGACTCATGATGGCTATGATATGTGAGGTCTAAAGTAGCACATTCATGTGAGCCATGCTCAACCGAGGTTCAAGTGCGGTACTATTGTTTACATGTAGATGTTACGATGATAGTACTTAGCAGGTGAACTAACGACTCTGAGTTACCCTTTGACCTTACCCTGACCTAGACTACACCTATGAGTGAGAAGGTATTGATATCACAGGAACCGTTGGTGACTTTGGTTCTGTTGGTGACTTATATGGTATTCTGAAGTTATGTCGGACCTTTGATCTTGTTCCATTTGGTTATTCAAAGACAGTGCAACAAATATCTATTTTAGGGAGACTTGATCCCATATTGTTGCTGATCTTCATGGTATTTGGTTTTTATGGTCCGAGATGGTTCTAGATCTTTGATTCGGTGATATTCATATTGTCAAGAACAATTCAGTAGTTATTTGTTGTGATGGAAACCTTGATCTCGTATTGTTGCATACATAACATGGTTAATCACATGCTTAACATACATGTTCTATTATTCCCTGGAACCATATCTTTGGTCTCGTGCCAAACTTTTTCATCTCTTACTCACTTAAAAATCAAAGCATGCGGGTTCCTTGGAAATAATCTAACATGAAATTGCATGCATACCATGCACTCCATACACCTCATACATCTTCATGCATTCATAACACATACTCAAGGACGTGGATCCTTATTCAGACATGGTATTCTTTACAAAACTGCAAACCCGACTTCTCACCGCTCCGTGCTCAGAGATTAGTTATGGGACGACTTCATGAGAAAGTGGCTGAAATGAAAGTTCAGTTGAAGTTGTTTATGAGAGAAATGCAAGTTATAGCCTATGGTCAAGAACTCTTGAAAGAGGAAAACAGTCAGTTGAAGACTCAGATAAGTCTGGTTATGGAAAATTTGAATACAGTGTTGGCAAAAGAAAGTGATCCTATATTTGCTGCTGCAACAGAAGCTGTTATTCCTCCATATCCTGTGGGAACTCTTTCAAATCACGAGGTATTTTATGGATCTCTTCCATAACTTGGTGTTCCTGGGTCTCCTCGTCCGAAACCAGTATTTGTTCCCTAAGTGAATCCATGGGGTAAGGCCTATGAATATATACAAAAAAATCTTGAGCATCAGGTGTGTCTTCCATTCTGGGGCACTTGGTCATGATATCGAGGAATGCAATAGGTTCAAAGTATAAAGTCCAGCACTTGTCGGGTGTCTTTTCCAAAGTCCAGTTATTGTTTGGCAAACTGTTTCAGACTTTTTCTACCAAACTGAATATCTCTTTCATGAAGTAGAAGACACTTGGTGATTCAGTATGCAAGTTCGATTGGTAAAGCATTCATCCCATCTTTTGAGAAAATCCTCTATGAGTATCATTTTGGGGCACTTGGCCATTCGGGTAAAGACACCGTGTCGTCCAAAGACAAGGTCCAAGACTGGATCAATTTAGAGACTATTGTGTTCACATCAGATCAAAAGGGGAATCTCTTGCCTAAGTGAGCATCAAGACTTCAGAAAGTCGTCAGAACCAATAAGTCCAGACGGAGTCAAGTATCCTCAACAATGGAAATCATAGGCTTCTTTCCTACATTTTAATTTGTAATCTTGCTTGTTTGTTTAAACATTGCTTGCATATAGAAACTTGTCTACTTTTGAATGAAAATCTTAATGCATTGAGTATGTTTGTCTTAAAGTAATCCACTGTTTTCACTCAACCATTTGTTATCACTCATAAAATGATTTTCTTGAATATTGATACCAACTTTACCAAGTCTCTTGCCTAGGCAAAAATTGGAGGGAGGATGACGATAATTGAAAAATGCAAAAATCTCTAGTTTGTATGCTTTTGAGTAAGACCCCAATGACGATGTACAAGCATTGTTTCAAATTCCAAAACACTAAAGATATAATGGAGTGAAACCCTCGTTAACCCCTTTGAGCCTTGAAGTATGAGTTTCTTTTCTGTTAATAAAAAACCCTCGTTTTTTAAACCCAGAGGTAGAGTAGTGTTCAGTTAATCTGATCGAGCATTCAAATTTCAAAAAGAGTGTCTTATCTGAGGATCACCACACCTTATCCCTCTCAATAGGAGGTTGAAAAAATAACCATAATGGTTATTCCCCCATATCAGGAGGTCCAGAAAGCCATGAAACCGTAATGGTTATCCCTCACCGACCAAGGAATGAGGCAGTCACAATCTTTCCAACAAGTTGAAAATGACTTAAGATCACACGACTCGTTCAAAAAATAATGAATGAAAAAAAGAAAGCCCACTAAGTCGAAAAACTTGAAAACGAGTGACTTAGGAAAAAATTAGGGCATCCCGCTGGACTTTAAAATAAAAATTAAAAAGAATTTGTTCAGTAAAAAGTTAGGGAAAGCGAAGAAAAAAATGGAAAGCCTAAAAGGCAAAAAGGATTACGAATAAAAATCCTCAGCAAGGAACAAAGTCGTGTGATTAGACATTAAAAACAGAGGTTACTAATTGTCGTGTCAAAAAAAAACCTTGTGGATTCCTCAATCATCACAAAATCCTCTTGAGAGATGAGTGATCGTATCAAGTTGACTGAACTTAGGACTGAAAAACATCATGGAGAATGGGTGGGTACCAAATAAGTTTGAGCCTTAAATCATTTTTTCTAAAACCGTGAACTATACCACGCTACAACCCTTTAATTGAAGCAGGGTTAATTTGAAAACATACTACGACGAGATAACATTTAACTGACTCCCAAGTTGCGCGCAAAATATCTATGTTGGTATCATATGCTCATTTTTATCATTCATAAACAGAAAAATGTTTTCAATGTTGTACTCTAAAAGTGATTCGTTCACAAGAAGTTGCAATGTCTTTTCCATATAAAACTTTAAGACTTACATAAGTGTTACATTAAAATTATCATTCTTATAATAAACATTCTTCTGCATGCAAAACAACTGTTTGACATCAAGGGGGTTATACACAATGAGCATCTGTGAAGACCTTAATCTTGTCAAAGAAGAGAGGTTTAAATACTTTGTTGGGTCAAAATATGATATCCAGAGGCATGTTTTCCATAGACTCTGTTAAGCGCAAGCAATTTGGTGCTTTATAGTCTGAGTAACCTAAGGGGCATGTTTTCTGGAGAATCCGATGAGTATGAACATTGTGATGTTTTACTGTTTGTGTACCCTTAAAGGAAATGAAGTTTGCAGATTTCGCAAATCTGGGGCAGTTACGTCACGAAATCCCTTCAAAGTTCAATCAATCTAAAGCTGTTACATTGAGATTCAACAAAACTTTCCATGAATCATAGAATTATTTAAAGCTTAAGTACACTGGGGAAAATTATCTCAAGTCAGTACGGTACCATGTTTCTACAAGGACCTTATCCAAACAAATTCCTTCATAAACTACTTGGGGCATGTTCGGTGTGATTTGTTCTGCAGGAATTATCGTTCATTCGCTTATGTACAACATACCAGCACTAAAGCAAGACCTTTCCAGCTAGTTACGGTATCCTAGCTTGAGTCATTTCCCCAACAACATTGAAATTTCTACTTCTCCCCAGTGAGTCTTCCCCAAGCAAATGGATTGTGGCTAAAAAGTGTGATTGATTTGGAAATTCTTGGATAATATTTCCCAGCAATACTTGAAGTTTTCTTCTCCCTAGCACCGCCAAGCGGAGAATCCTTGTCTGATAGTTTGTGATTGATGATATTTCTTGGTAGAAAATCTACATCCCCAACAAATATGTGATGCTTTATGCTCATTAGAAAATGTCTATTCCCCGAAGCAGGTCTTTCTTATTCCCCAGTCGAGAGTTCCGGTTGAGAATTTTCTTATTCCCCAACGAATTCGCTTCACCAAGAATTCTTATTCAAGAATTCCCTCATCTCCCCAGCGAAAGCTTATTTTGAGAATTATTATGCTGAGAATTTTCTCATCCACCAGCCAGGTCTGTTTTAGAAAATTGTTCATTTTTCCCAGTTGAGTCGTGTTGAGGATTATCTCACTCCCCAGTAGAGGCCACTTTCTGAGACCTCTTACTTTGGGTTTCTCATTTCCCCATCTAAGTTTCCTTATGGAGATCTCTTATTCAAAAATTCTCATATCTAGCTGAGCCATTTCATTGAGAGTTCTTATTCAAAGATTCTCCCTTTTCCCAATAGAGATTGATCCTGGCTGCTGATAAGTTTCATATCCCCAAAAGAGGTTGCTGATGTGACTTCTTACCCGAGGTCTCTCATATCCCCGAAAAAATTCATTCTTGTTAAAGATCATGCTTATTCCCCATTAGAATTGTTCTATCAATATTTGTTGTTCAAAGATTCTCATATCTCCAACAATAGCATATTTTTTTGAGGTTTCTTATGCAAAGATTACCCCATCTCCAGTAAGAGTTATGTACATGAATTCTCTTATCTCCAGCTTGGATCCTCATATCCCCAGCAGTACAAGTTTCCGTTATCCCCAGGCGAAAGGTTGAAAAATTATTCCCCAAGCAGTCAAAGGTGAATTTTGATTTCCTGTAGGCCCCATATTATTGGTGTCCTCTCCAGTAACGTCCAATATTCATTTGGCGTCCCTTCTCAGAGTTTACAGTTTTGACCTAATCTTCTCCAGCAGAGTTTGGAATTTATTTTTGCAACTCCCCTCAAAGTTTATGGCCCGTGAATTACAATTTTCTCAGTTTTTTATTCCCTACAGAGTTTCAGCTTTTCAAGGGCTTCTCTCCAGTGGTTCCTTGTATCTTATTTTCTCTAATAGAATCATGCATCATGGTGTGATACGGTGGAAGAACCGACTGTTATATACTGGTTTTTCATTTTTTATTTTCAAATGTCGCGGTAAGCAAGAGTTGCCACCGTCTTTTCTTTTATCCAACAAAGGAAAGGGTGAAAAGAACAGAAAAAGACCTTTTTGAGATGTTTCTGAGTAAGGGGGGTAGATTATGGAAAGGGAAGGTATTAGCACCCTTTCCATCCGTGGTTTTCCACGGGCTCTTAGAGGTTTGCTCATTTTTCAAGATGCTTTTGTGCTTTGTGTTTGAAAATGTTTTGAAAATGCCTTAGTACAACAAAATTTGTAATGTTTCTCGGGATAGCAGAGAAAATATACAAAGTGTTTTGAAATATCTTTTGAAAAGTAGTTTTTGTGTAAGTGCAAAAATAGTTTTGAGTAAACTTCTAACAACTATCTACTTTGTACTCGAAAAGGTTGTTCTTTTCCTCTTTTCCTTTAGACAGTGTTATCCTACTATTAGTGAGAAGATAGCCCTATCGTTGGATGTTTTGAGGGACAATCGAAGGGACATTACAATCACGAAGGCAATTCATGGAGATGCTTTAGCAATTCTGTTTTAGGGACTAGATCATTTATCGAGAAGGAAACTGTAGGATCATCGAGGGACTATGATCTTTTGATTTTATGAGTCTTTACTAAAACATTCCTTCCCCATGACTATTTTATTGAACGCAACCAAAGTGGGTGTACCTTAGAGGTTCTTGTGTGCAAGTGTGTTCAATTCAGTTATTTATCTTTAAACATTTAGGTGATCTACCATTTGTTTTCAGATCTTGTCATGTAACCCTAGTTAGCATACATCTAAACAGTTAATATATGTACATGAATTTAAAGTGCGGGAATTGTAAATCCTACACTATTACAAGGCTTCGGGGAGGGGATTTACATTATACAAGGATAATGGAGGATAAAGCAGTAAATATCCTAATTTCATCTATTACACCCAGTAAACAGATACAATAATAGTAAAAATACAAAATTAAATAAACGTGCGCAAAGTAAAAGAAAATATTTTTGTTTTTTTTGGTATAAAAGAAAATAAGGCCTAAGTCTATTTAACTTTAAGAAAAAAAGATGTTAAAATAATTAATTAATTTATTTACAAAATTAATTTAGTTGGAAAAACAACTAGCCTAATATTTTTGTTATTTTGATTTTAATGTAAAAATAAAAAGAAGTCAATGAAAACAAAATAAAATGAAAGGGGCACCCTTCGATCCAGGGAGAAAAGGGGAGCTTCGATCCCATGAGAGTTATGGTCTTTTCGATTCAGGAGAGATGCCTTCTTTCAATTGGGCTAGGGAGTGGGCGTGAATAACCTTCGATCCAGGGAAGGGGATTACCCTTCGATCCAAAAAGGAGATGTCTTCTTCGATCCAGAAGGCTATGGCTTCGATCCAGGAAGATAATGGGCAACTTCGATCCAGAGAAGGTGTCTCCTTCGATCTAGGATGCTATACCTGCAAAAGTATGTTAGCGAAATAAAACGCAGGACATGGGTATCGAAACCCAGGTCCTTCGATCCTGCGCTCGCTGGGTCTTTTCAGGCTATATCTGCAGCAAGTGTTAGCAAACGAAGAACATGACCTGGGTGCCAAACCCAAGCCCTTTGATTCTATCTAGAATGACAAATTGAATGGAACAATAAACATGGATGTGTTATGCAAATGCAAAGTTTGACAATTTACCCTCTCTTACCAGTAGTTGGAACCTTCGATTTGGGCACTTTATAGATGTGGGCACCTTCGATCTGGGACTTCTGGGCGTGGATACCTTTTGTTGAAGGGTTGCTTTGGCTTGGATTACTTATGAAAGTTTTGACAACCTTTGGTGGATTTTTTGGGCAGCGTCTCTCCAATCTTTTTTTCCTCCTTTCATGCAATACTTGTGATCTCTTTATATAGAGGGGGTAGAGGGGACAAGAAGGCAAAGTTTTAAATAACCTTGATTATGTGTTTGAAAGTCATGAATGAGAATTTGTAACGTTGGCCAAACACATGAGATCTTGTCCTTTTTTTTTTGAATTTTGAATGTATGTAACTGGCCTTCAAATGCTTTCTTTCGAATGGGCTGATGGCCTCCTTCAAATGGTCTCGATTTAGCTCCTTCAAATGGTTCTGATGGCCTCCTTCGAATGAATCTGATTCATTTCCTTCGAATATGCCTTCTTTTCCAGCTTCAAAGTCTAATTCGAATCTATTCAGAAATTTTCTTATTAGAATCCCTTCGACCAGGCCTTGGCCTTGATGGTTCTCTTAGAATTTTGTACTGAAATGCCATTCGAAAGACCCTTTGCCATGCCAATCAAAGGACCTTTTTCTAGATGCCAATTGAAAGGTACTTATTAAAATTCCAACTGAAAGGCCTTGTTAACAGGCCAGTCGAAGGACCTTTGTCCATGCCAATCGAAGGGCGCTATGTAGATGCCAATTGAAAGGCATTTTGGAGATTCCAATCGAAAGGCATTTTGGAAATGCCAATCGAAAGGCATTTTGGAGATGCCAATCGAAAGAAATTCAGAATGCCAATCGAAGGCCTTGACACAATGCCAATCGAAAGACATTCAGAATGCCAATCGAAGGCATTGACACAATGCCAATCGAAAGGCTCGTCACGAGGCCAATCGAAAGGTACTTAAACACCACTCAAAATTTTTATTTTTTCTTAGGAAAGGGTTTATGGTCAATCATGTAGGGGAAGACCTTGGAAAACACGAGAGGGAACATTTTGGGGTACAACAGTTGCCCCTATTCAATCTTCTTAAACTTGAGGATGTAAATTGGCTTGTCTGCCTTTCATGATCTGAAGGTGGAAGATGATTGAACACTAGAGTGCCTAGAAATTTGCACTCGTCTGAAGTGATATTGTTGGTGAATAATATCAGAATTGGGCTTACAGATGCCATTTGGAAAAGGTGACAGGAGACTGTCGGAGATGGGCTTAAAGATGCCATCTACGGAACATGACGGAGAGTCGTCAGAGACGGGCTTAAAGATACCATCCATATGAATGTT